>JASANC010004933.1:0-21302 GCA_030248135.1 Theristus sp. LFF4_11
ATAAGAGCGGTATGACTAGCGCTCGATGGCCAAAAAATGGAATTTTGACATTTTGGGCTAAAACGATCCTACTAAGTGTCCTGAGTAAGCGCACAAAATTTTTTGGCCAAACACCTACCGTAACCCGAGTTATGGCTATTTTATGTGTTGGCCGACGGGCGCCGGTGACTCCGGCGACCGATCGTCGAATTGCATTATTTGGGCTTTTAGAGCAATTTTACGCAAATCCGAGGTGACCACGTGAAAGAGGAGAACAAACTGAATCAGATCCACTACTTTTTGATTAAATTTAGCAAATTTTTAGTTGTGCCCTAAAATTCTGGCTTGTACGACAGAGATTTAAAAAAAGCGCCCGGCTCTAACGGTTTCAGAAAATTTCGCAATAACAGAAAGATAGCCCAGATTCTGGGCTTTACGATGATGCCAAAATCGTGCCCCGTTATTACTTTTTGGCTATTTTAAAATAGTTTTCCGCCGGCCTGGTGGCCAAAAATGTCGAAAAAACGGCTTTTTTGCCATATTTTCCTAAAGGCCCATTCATGCAAGCGCGCGCTGAAGCGCGCTGACGCGCGCTGACCAGCTTCATCATGAATGATGAAGCGACGTGAAGTGAAGCCCTGCTTTGTTTTGGGAATTTTATCCATTCACGAACGCGCGCGCTGAAGCGCGCTGACGCGCTTCATCATGAATGATGAAGCGGCCTGAAGTGAAGCTGCGTCAGCCGCTGCGGCTTTTTAGGTTTTTTGTCCATTCACGAACGCGCGCGCTGAAGCGCGCTGAAGCGCGCTGACCAGCTTCATCATGAATGAAGAAATGAAGCTGCGTCAGCCGCTGCGGCTTTTGATGTCCAGACCCCAAATGCCGCAGCGGCTTGTCTGAAAAATGAAACGTATTTGCATACCCGCTTTCAATTGTGATAGATGCAGACCAAAAAGGTAATGAATTTAATTGTGGTAAAATTAAATTAATTGAGGAATACAGTAAGTTTTATTGTGCTGCGTTTGTGAAAGAAACCAACAGATAAAAACAACTGGGCTAAGACGGGTTTCGAACTTTGGCCTCTGTGCTGACAGGCACAACATGTTACCACTGCACTATAGTAGTTAACAGGCGGGAAGCTCTCTAGGTGTTTGTTCATGTCGTTCAGTTTTATCGTTTTGTGCTGTTGTCTGTGTTGTCTCCGTACGTGCTGTTTAGTACACACTATATACCGCTTCGATTCGTTGTTTTTGCCGTTTCAGTGAATGTTTTGATCTTTTGATTTGTGCAACATTCACTAATCATGTGCTGCCGTTGATGAAACTTTTTTTGCAATGCTCTACACCGTGGCAACGCTAAAAAAGGAAAAAGGTTTCACGCCAAACCGCAGTTGAAGAAAACAATTACTTCACATCACGGTGTGGGGTACCGATGTGCGCAGCCCTCAACACCGGTGTGCAGGCCGCAAGAAATTTATGCGGCGGCACTGTTTCGACACCGGTTTGAGGGCTGTGCACCACTTTGAGGGCTGTGCACCACTTTGAGGGCTGTGCACCACTTTGAGGGCTGTGCACCACTTTGAGGGCTGTGCACCACTTTGAGGGCTGTGCACCACTTTGAGGGCTGTGCACCACTTTGAGGGCTGTGCACCACTTTGAGGGCTGTGCACCATTTTGATGACTATGCACCATTTGCAAGCAACGTGCAAGCAAATTGCATCCTAGAATGTTCAGTCAAAATGCAGAAATCGTACAAAATTGTTTATAAAAAATTGTATTTTGCGGTGTAGCTTTCAAAGTTTTTCTTCACTTCGAAAGTCCATTTCACAATTTTTCAATAAATATGCGCCTAAGATCAGAAAACTTTTGGTGTGAAACCATAAAAACAGTACAAAAAATCATTCTGAATGAATTTGGCCCTTTTTGCAGTTTGCAAGGCAGCCGGTGTAATGAAGCAAAGCTAGCAAAGCTTGTTCTTGCGGGCTGCACACCGGTTTTAAGGGCTGCGCAAATCAGTACCCCACACCGTCGCACGGGTACAGTTCACATAAATTTCACATAAATTTCTTGCACTACTTTTCTGCTTTGTTGAGTATTCGTATTCTCACTGTCACACTTATTTTGAGACTAATTACGCTATACAATACTGTTCAGAATCTGTCAGAAAAGTACTAAATGATTTAACAAAAAAGTCTTGCAACATTTGTGAAAGATTGTCACTGACAGCAACAATCAGCGATTTTGCACACACAAATTTGATGTCCGGACATCAAATGCCGCAGTGGCTGACGCAGCTTCATTTCATCATTCATGATAGCGCACTTCAGCGCGCGTCAGCGCGCTTCAGCGCGCGCGTTCGTGAATGGGCAAAAAACCTAAAAAGCCGCAGCGGCTGACGCAGCTTCATTTCTTCATACACGATGAAGCTGGTCAGCGCGCTTCAGCGCGCTTCAGCGCGCGCGTCCGTGAATGCGCATGTGCTCCAAAACTGAAGCGCGCTGACGCACGCTGAAGCGCGCTGACGCACGCTGAAGCGCGCTGTTTTTTTGCTTCGTGAATGTGTAGCAAAGTGAAGCGCGTCAGCGCGCTTCAGCGCGCTTCAACCTCCATGAATGGCGCTTAACTCTTGTCTGCCAGGGTCATCGCATTCTGCTCTAAACTTGCTGACATGACCTTCTGCTGTACTCTGAGTAAGTTTGATTTTCTAAATGACCCAATGGAAACTCCATCCAAGCAAAAATATGGCTGTTTTTCGACCGATTTTAGCCGAAAATCACGTGACTACCGGTTGTTACTACTGATACTGAGAACTATGTAGATTCTTATGTTGGTAGAAAGTTAAACTACCTTTTTGGCTACAATGCGGTACTCAGGTAGTGACCAGTCATAGATTGCTGAGTTTGTAAAGACTTTATTTGCTTCACCAAATGTGGCAAATATAGCAAAAAATAGTGTTTTTCGAATATTTTGATGTGTCCGTCCGTGTACAGGGTATTTCCTGGTATAACGACAAATTGCGAAGCAACGTTGACAAAAATCCAAGCACGGCTATTAAAGCAACTTTTTGTGCTGAATCCAAAAAAATGGGTACGGTGTCGAAATTTTGCTATATTCACGATGTTTAGTTTTTTTGCCCTTTTGGGTTGTTTCTGGTCTGTGTGGTGTTATACTAAAACTGATCAGGTAAAATCTAGTATCACGGCTCCCCTTGATTAAGCGAATAATGGAAATTTAAATACCGTAACCATATCGTAACTACCGTAACCCGTAGATCACGATTTTTACCATGTTTAACCATTTTTAGGCTTGAAAATGGCAAGCCTGTAGTGTTTTAGTTTTTCGAACTGGTATCATTCGAATCAAATTTGGTAACAACCAGTTACACTTGGTCAAGTGAACACCTTTCATTCAAATACCGTAACTATAGCTTGACTACCGTAACCCTTAAAGCACGGTATGTTACCTATTTTCACCATTTTCAGGCCTGAAATTGGCTTTTTTTGGTCCATGCGGTGTTATACTAGAACGAATCTAGCCACAGTTGCTATCAATGGACTCCCCGTGATCAGCTGAACAAGCTGATCATTTAGTACCGTAGTTTTTATCAATTTTAAACACGGTATTAAGTAATAACTACGGTATCTGAATTAAAGTTGTTCTGGCTGATCAGGGGAGTCGATTGATGCTGAATTTGACTAGAACTTTCTTTCAAGAACACTACAGGAATAAAAAAATACCACTTTCAAGCTTAAAAATAGTTAAAATGGTAAAAAAGCGTGCTTTTCGGGTTACGGCAGTTACGATATGATTACGGTATTAAATTAAAACTGATTATCTGATTAAAGAGAATTGATTGATACTAAATTTAGTCTTATAAGTTCAAGTATAACACCATACGGACCAGAAACAACCCAAAAGACCAAAAATCCTGAATGTTAGGTTACTGTAGCAAAATTTAACAACGGTACCATTTTTTTCGGATTCACCGCAAAAAGTTGCTCTAATACACGTTCTTGGATTTTGTCACCGTTGCTCCGCAATTTGTCGTCACACTAGGAAATACCCTGTACACGGACGGACACATCAAAATATTCGAAAAACACTATTTTTTGCTATATTTGCCACATTTGGTGAAGCAAAAAAAGCTTTTACAAACTCAGTAATTTATGACTGGTCATTACTTGAATATCGCATTGTAGCCAAAAAGGTAGTTTAACTTTCTACCAACATAAGAATCTACATAGTTCTCAGTATCAGTAGTAACAACCGGTAGTCACGTGATTTTCGGCTAAAATCGGTCGAAAAACAGCCATATTTTTGCTTGGATGGAGTTTCCATTGGGTCATTTAGAAAATCAAACTTACTCAGAGTACAGCAGAAGGTCATGTCAGCAAGTTTAGAGCAGAATGCGATGACCCTGGCAGACAAGAGTTAGGAAAATATGGCAAAAAAACCGTTTTTTCGACATTTTTGGCCACCAGGCCGGCGGAAAACTATTTTAAAATAGCCAAAAAGTAATAACGGGGCACGATTTTGGCATCATCGTAAAGCCCAGAATCTGGGCTATCTTTCTGTTATTGCGAAATTTTTCGAAACCGTTAGAGCCGGGCGCTTTTTTTAAATCTCTGTCGTACAAGCCAGAATTTCAGGGCACAACTAAAAATTTGCTAAATTTAATCAAAAAGTAGTGGATCTGTTTAAGTTTGTTCTCCTCTTTCACGTGGTCACCTCGGATTTGCGTAAAATTGCTCTAAAAGCCCAAATAATGCAATTCGACGATCGGTCGCCGGAGTCACCGGCGCCCGTCGGCCAACACATAAAATAGCCATAACTCGGGTTACGGTAGGTGTTTGGCCAAAAAATTTTGTGCGCTTACTCAGGACACTTAGTAGGATCGTTTTAGCCCAAAATGTCAAAATTCCATTTTTTGGCCATCGAGCGCTAGTCATACCGCTCTTATGTGCAAGACGTTTTAAATTTTTTTGTAGTTCGCGTCTATGCTTAACAGTGCGGTCGTACAAGACGTGACCGCACCTTTTTCGCCTGTAAGAACTGACAACCGTCTCCCGCCACCTGGCGTGTGCCCATTTGAGACCGCGTTGGGATTGAGATCACACGAAGCCGCTTTCGAAACTCTGTCAGTCCGGCAGTGACGATTTTTGAGCGATGATTCGTTGTTTTTTTGATCATTTTTTGTGATACGGAAAAAATACTGAAATTTTCATGAGCAGCAACTCGTCCTGTTTTTTGTTATAACCTGATCTGACTGACAACATTTATTGGTACTTTCGTCCCCCTTTTACATGTGAAAAAGTGTGCAAAAATGGCAGGTTGTGGACTTTCGTTTTCGTTTAACTTTGGTGTCGTGCTTGGAGTTTACTGAGAAAGCAACACACATGTCTTTTTGAAGACAGCAAGGAAATTCGAAACCGAGATTTGGTTGATTGATTCTGAGAAGTGAATTTAAAAATCTTTTTTTAACCATTAGAAACGACATTGAAACTCGATTGTGTCCAGTGCTTTTTAAAACCTGTTTATCAAAACCAAATCTTCGAAAATTTTCAACGGAACAGATGGCTGTAACGTCTAACATGAACTTGTGTTGTCATGTCACCACGACGCGAGCCAGTGCGTCTTTATTCAATCCATGTTTTCTTACCATCCTCTTTGCTCGTCAAAATTATTGAAATCCTGATTAACGAGTAACAACAACTGTAAACGAGAAAACATCAGTTTGCTTTTATTGTCCTCACATAAAAATGAAACAAACACAGATAAACACATTTTGATCCCGTTGCATGAACATGAATGACAGCGAAATGGAATGCAATCACTCAAAATTGATTGCCAACAATGAAAATGGCCATCGCAAACCAAATCATAATTTCTTTCCTTAAGTGTTGTGAGAGATAAGACGCGATTTATTATGATTTGAAGCGGTTATGCTTGTTTGCATTTGCTATGTGCGCCATCCAGGATTGCTCGAAAGTCAGCGTCAGCCACATCTGTTGCTATTTTTCGTGTGATTTTTCGCTTTCAAACGCTACAATATCTATTTTGTTTCTGTGATTTTTTTAGTTGCAAAAGCCGCAGAACACATGATAAAGCAGTAGTACGTAGCTTAGCTTCTCTCCAGATTATTAAGCAAATATAAACGCACACGTGACAGCCAAAAAATTCAATTGACCATAATTGATCTAATGGAAGGGATAGAAGAACACAGATCGTATGAAACAAAATAGGGTAAATATTGAACAAACAAACAATACAACAAATGTTGTATATGCGGATAAGCCGACAAAAATCCCACTTCTAGTTTCAGTGCGTTGCACTGCGGTTTTTGAATCCACTACTGCAGAGGACTGCAAAATAAGAAAGCATAAAATGTCAAAAAACGAGATTTGTTTATGTTGTTTTCATTATGAAAACAAGAACATCGAGCACCAAGCGGTACCGTTCTCGTAAAAGGAACCCAAGAGCAACACCAGAAAATTGTCACTGGGTGGCAGATATTTTCCTGTCTCCTGGTGATTTTCGACTCAAGATGGTACATATGGCACGCACCTTCCGTTGTCTCGCTTCTCCTTGAAACGATCGGAAGCGCTAAAAATAACGAATCAAGAAATACGATACCTGCATTAAAGGCGCATTCATACAGTTTGAATTAATAGCTGCCCCGCGAGCAACGAGACTATGCTTACGCGAACGCGCAAAGCGCCGCAGAGCTACGCAGCACCTGCTGCGTGCGCTAATGATGCAAACGGGTTCGTAAAGCCCCAGTAGCTGTGGGGGCAGCTGCGTGATTTATTGAATGCGATTTGTGCAATTAGTGCCCGCAGAGGCGCCGCATAACTGCACGACGTTTTGTGCATTCAAAAAGTGTTTTTAGCTGCCGCATTGCTGTGCTTCACAATATTGAATTGTTAATTTGAAACATAAATCTGAGACACCTCGGCAACACAGGTTGTTATGACACATAAAATATGATGAAATCAATCTTGTTTGATTCGATTTTCACGGGATTTCAAATAAAATTCCCTGGCAAACGAAATCATTTTAAAATGAGCACCAGCTTCAGCTCTTCCTTCACTGCAAAATATTTGTTGTATTTGTCCAGTAAAACTTGCCACACACATGATCAGATTCTGTCTTCGGTTTTCTTGTCCCCGTTCGTTGTTCTGATTGATTTTTTTTAAATTTTGCAATTGTTTGTTGTTGATCAAAAAACTACCTGTTTTTGTTTGCTTGCTTGCTCACTGTTTTTTGAAAGCTACCTCGTCAAAGTTTCAGCACACGAACAATAATAAAAACAACAAAAATCACAACCAATCAAACTTCCACAACCAAACTTCAAATGAAATAATGCAACAGAATAAAACAATAAAACAACTTTGAAAAGTAGTCTGTTGGTCAAAAAATCCCAAAGACAGCATTTGGACTTTTTTTGGACAACATTTTGAATTTAATGAAGTTTTTGAGCATCGTAACAGCTTGGATGGACGTCCGGACTCCGGAACAGTTTTTCTGATTTCCTGAAGCTAAAAATCGAAATTCTGAACACTGAAGAAGCTGTTGGCATCTGATGGCTATTGCTGCGTGCCACTGCCGTGCAATGCAGAGCACTTGTCACACAAACCCAGCGACATAGTGATGTTTCACGTCAACACTGGGTGTTTTGAACAACAATACCTCCTCATTTGCTTTACCAGCTGTGCGCTTTTTTACTTCCAGATCTATAAAGTTTATTAGTTTGACAACGCGTAAATAATTTCTCTAGAACGCGCACGCACTGTGCAGCTGTGCTGCAGCTAGAAGCACGTTCCGAATGCATAAAAAGACGCATAGCTACGGAGCAGTTGTTGGGTGCGCTGATGAACTTTGCGAACGCGTGTTGTTGCGTAGCTGCCCCACAGCTGCACGCGCCTTGCGAATGCGTAAAAAGCGCATAGCTATCATTCTCCTGTTGGGGGCGCTAGTGAAACAACGCGAACGCGTTTTGCAGTGTTTAATAGCCGCGCGTGCTTAAAAAACATTGTATGAATGCCGCTTAAAGATCTGCTTGTGTGTGGAGGCGTGTGGCGGTCAAAATTCTGTGATGTGGTGATTGTGTTATGATTATCGTATTATTTAGATAAACCATATTTCTTAGAAAAACATGAATGCGAATAAAAATGCATATACCCGAGAAAAGGAAGATAACGGCGTGGCTAAAAGGAAAATCGGTCGTTGGAATAAAGTGAGACACGGGCGGGTTTGATTGGTTCAGTGGTAACTTGATACCTACCACCGCCTGATTATTGATGCTTTTTGAAGTTGTTTCGATTTTTGGATTTGTCAAAAACACAGTTGTTAAGTTGTACAAAACCAAAACCTAAAGTAGTGTTCAAAAGAAATGAGAATAATACGAAACAACCGATTCTGCGATCAGGCATGTTGGCCACAAAACTGTCGTGACTTTTTTGCAGAAATACGGCGTTTTTTCGCAAAAAACGTCGTTGAAGAACAGTCGATCGCAGGAACAAAAAGGGGGAATGAATGACAAGTTGCAGTTCTACCGTAATTATTTACCGTAATTGTTTTCGGTTCAAAACCCTTTGCAATTGAATAAGCTTATTATCATATGTGCACTGATTGATTGGTCAAAAATGCAAAAAGAAATTTTGTATTGTTTACGGTCGGTGATTGACGACGCAAAGAAAAGTGTGTTTGATTGAATTGAAGTAGCAGATTCAAAAAAAGAAAAAAAGCTGGCCGATCCGACAACGTCCAACGAACAACACAAAAGTCAAAACATCGGCGGCGGACGAAGAAGATGTCGTCGTCGTTTCTCAGGGTTGTGGTAGATTTGGTTAAAGTTTCAAAATCTGGACAGAAAAAAAGAGAGCTGAGCTGGAGCAAAAACGTTTTTCGGTTTGCTTGTTTGTTTTAGTTTGGTTTGAAAAAAATGATGTCGTTGTAGGTTCCTAATCCAAAGCCCAATCCTAATTCTAATTCTAATGGAAGTTTCATAGTAAGTTCCAAACCAAATCCTGACTAGGGTTGTCAAACAAAAATCTTTTTTTTTAAAGTGATTAAAAAACAAAAATGCCGATTTTTTGCTTTGCCTACATTACTAAACCAAAGCCAAGTTTACAGTCTGTTTTGTTGTTTAGTTCGGTTTCAATGAAGTCGTTGTAGGTTCCTAATCCTAAGCCCAATCCTAATCCTAATGAAGTCGTTGTAGGTTCCTAATCCTAAACCTAATCCTAATCCTAAGTGAAGCCTTTTTAACAAAGTGAAAGTGCCTTGATTGACAGCTTTGTTGAAGGGGTGAAACATTGGGATCAGGGATCAGCTCCAGCTCCGGTTTAGCTTTGTAGTTTTACGCGATTTTTTAAATTCGAAAAATTTTCCTATAATATGCTCTGAACACCTCAAATTTTGCACAATTTTTCGAAAGTTCAACAAAAAATTTCTTTGATATTACCTCGTGAAACCGTCAGCAGTCGATTTTGGACCGTTTTACCGACTGATTTTGGGCTTCGACAACATCTGCGATGAAGTTTTTGAGCGTCCGAAAGCTTGGCTTACCATTTCCGATGCAGATAAGTTGACGATTCGCCTCGCAGAGCGTCCAAGCTGCTCCGTTTGCAAGCGCTACGTTGTCTGGTTGCTGCTTCGTGTCGTGTCGTCTCGACATCATCAGAAGAATTGATCAGAACAAGGCGGTATGTTTGTCTTCACTTCACTTTAGCATTAGCTGGGGACAATTAGTGACGTTTTGGGGGTCCAAAACACAAGAAGAGGCATGATAACGATTTGGAAAAGGGGTAAATGAGGTCACCAAAACAAAATCTGCAAAGTTCCGCCATACGGGAGTCATTCGGGAGGCGCTTGCATATCATATGTGGTTCTTCGAACTCCCTGATTGATTTAGCACAACTTTGATTTTTGAAATTTTTTTAATTAAAAAAACAAAAATGACGATTTTTGTTTTTTTAACAACCCTAATCCTAACTCCCTGAGTGATTTGGCACAACTTTGGTTTTCCAATTGCTTTTCAAACAAAAAAAAACGGCGATTTTCCTTTTTTAACCACCTAACAGGCAACAACTCCGCCGTTGTTTTGGCCAGCCCGCCGCCAGCAGGCGCCCCCCTCGTTCTTTGGTGATTGGGCACGCGCGTGTGTTCTCTGTCTCTGTGTCTACGCAGTCCAGTGACCGTTTCTCGTCGCTGGCCTGCTGGTGCATTCTCCTTATGTGCGTGCAGAATTGTTACGTTCAGAAAATAATGCAGTGCATTGTGCACTGTGCACATTATTATTCGCGTGTACGGTGTGAAACTGCATGTTCGCTCGTATCGTCGGTCACATTGTTGATATCATTTGGGATTGGGATCGGTCGAATTAATTCAAGTTTTTTTGGATTTTTTTTATCTTCCACTTTATATTCGCAAGTTGCGACGGAGAATCGGTTGCCTTGGGCGAATGCATTTTATTCTTCATATTCTCGTCGTGATGATTGGCTTATCTCAATTTTTGGTGTTTTTACAATCTGTTTGTCGTGTTCTGTTGTGTCATGAAAATTCAGTCCACTCTGCAAGAAAAACCCACTTGGTTGACACCACATCTGCTTTGATTTCATTCTGATGCGCGTGTTTTTTTTGTCTGTGGCGCCCCGCCCCCCGCTGAGCGATTAAGCTGATATCCGAGCGATCCACTTCTTGTCTTAATCTGTTCTGTGCTGTCCCTTTTTTACGTCGATTGGATCTCGGAATCTGTTGCGTGTTGTTTTTTGTAAAATTTCCCCCAGTTTTCCGGTTTTGCTTCTTTCCGTTTGGCATTGCTGTTATCAGAGCGGATCAGCATTTTATTTTTTGTGGTCGTTCTTTTTCGATGGTTTCATCAGTATTCCTTGTTTGTTTCTCAAAAAGTTCCAACCGCACATCGAACTGTGGAATTTTTTGCCGGGATTATCGGCTTTTCACTTCGAGTGGCCCCCAACTCGTTTGGTTGAACTGTTGATCAAAATCAGTGTTGTTTGTTTTGTTCAACCCGAAACACTTGCGTCTTGTGTGCGCAATATCTTGAAAATCTCTGTTAAGCGACCAGTTTCACTAGACACATCGCTCATTCAAGTCAACCCGAAGTCACAAATAAAGCCGTTTTCCCAGTGAAATACTGTTCAGATTCAGTTTACATAATCAATGTGGTACAATCGGAAAATAACAACTTGACCAAATCGGAACCAAACAACGTTTTTCTGAATTTTTTCGTCTTGAACGGTTCACTGTATTTGCATTGGATTGCGTTTTGGCAGTTTTGCAAACCAGATTTCATTACTGGTGTCATCTAATTCTCGATAACAGCTCCGAACTGTTTTTTTCTCTTGATTTCTAACGGCGGTATTGTGGGTGTATTTAGGATTCTGCTTTTTTTCTCGTTTGAGACGTTCTTACTTTTTTTCAGTCACTGTTTATTCAAATTCTTATCTGTAATTTTGATGATGAGACGAAAACGCGTCAGCGGGTGGCGATTTCTGTTCCCTGTTTCGTTTTCAATAAAACCGAACGGTTTCTATGCAGATTTGCTTGTTGTTTTTTTATAGAATCGAATGCAAAAATCATTATCTTATCAATCCGCGATGTTTACGAAAACAACTTGGAAGTTTGTTCGAAAATCGCCACCGTTGAATTATTCTGCTGGATAGCCACCGCAACAGCACAGCGTGTCTTAATTTATTTCGAAATTTATCATTTTGGCCCCGAGCAATAATCATAAATTGAGAAACTCAAATTGTGCGAATAAAATGAACTGCGATACGATGATTTTGTTACGATTTTTACTGGCGATTTTTGCGGTTTCAATCGTCAGCGCTTCACAAGGTTGGCAGCGGATTTTCTTCAGATTTTTTGTTCTGTTCAATTTTTGAACACGGTTTCTGGCGGTGGGGGGAGTGACTGTGTTGTGTTGAGAATTGCGATCGTGTGTGAACTGGAAATTAGGGTTTATTTGTTGGTTGGTTGGTGTTTTTAGCAATAAAATTATGTGCAACAGTCTTTTTCTGTGTCTCAGTCAATTTGAGATCACACACTAAATTTGCTCTGGACACACCCCCGCGGCCCCACCCCCTTATCACAGGTTGAAATCAGTAGTTGATGATTTGATTGAATTGGTTTTTGAGTTCATTTGATTATCTGGAGTGTGCCCAAAAAACAGCATGTAACACTTTGAAAAATGTGGTGTCTTGAGTAATACTTCGAACATTATTAGGTGTTCCAGTTTCCAAATGTGTGGAATTGAGTTTTTTTTGTTAAAAAGTGAGATATTTTTGCAGAATTGGAAATTTCAAAAATTGCAATGTTGACTTTTTTGGTGCAAAACGAAATTGGATTATCCTTCGTTATCTTGATACACTGAGACACAACTAGGGTTAGGGGAAAAAAAAAAATCCGGATTTTTTTTTTAAATTAAAAAAAAAAATTTTTTTTTTTAAAAAAAAATTTTTTTTTACAAGTTAGGTTCGTTCGAAGCGTCTCGTCGAGCTGAGTTCATCTAGACTATTTTCAGAACGATCCGGGAAACTATAAGAGCGAAAATCGTGTTTTATTGAAATTATGTCCATTTCATAGAGGGAAAGTTGCATTTTCAACAGTAAAACAGGACAATTTTTCACGTGTACTTGAATATTGAACCGTTCTTAGTGGTTCCTCTTTAGAAAATTACCAAAATTTGACTGTGTTCAAAAATTCCTGTTTGCTGTAGCTAAGTCGGCAACCCCTGTCGACCCGGTCGCCCCCCCCCCCCAAGACACTTACTTTCAGGTTCAACCAGCTATGCTATCTGCCACATGGCGAGAGCCCACTCTTCAAATCATCGTATCGAAAACACGTACCATGATTTCGCGATCACGTTGCGGGCAACTGACAGACGCAAGTTTAACACGTTAGTTTAGCTCAGCACGCAAGTTTTAACATGTGGCCATGTTATCGGGTATCTGAAAAACGGTCGTGTGATGTGGTATTAACCAACATCTCCGCTCCAATTGTTTAACAATATATCGCACAACTCTATTGTAGACCTATAACATACGCCAATCAACAAGATATCATGTTCATCTCATGGCCTACCGACTGAAAAACATGTTCTAAGTTGCAAGAAAACGATTTCTGAAACGATATTTCAATTCAGTTAAGTCATTTCAACGCTAAAAATTGACTCTAGAAGTCATCCAAATCGAAAAACATGGAGTACGTCGGTCAAAATGACCAAATAATGACATTTACCTAAGCACACAAAGAAGTTGGGAAGAAAATTTGGTTTGAACTTTCAAAAAATTATGCCATAAATCGAATTTTCAGAGCAAAGTAGAAGAAAAAATTTTCAAATTTTTTTTTTAAGTTTGAAAAAAAAAATCCAAATTTTTTTTAAAAAAAAAAAACGAAAAAAAAAATAAAAAAAAAATTTTTTTTTTCAAAGCCCCTAACCCTAGACACAACGAGCTTGGATGAACATTTTCGATCTCAAGAAAAACCAGAACACACTCAGAAGATAATAATAATGCAACAGTGGAGTGGGGTTGTTTGAAGGCGTCTTCATTACCACCGAAAACCACCCAGCCCAGAATCCTTGGAACGAGAAAAACCATGTCATTATTTCTGGACGATTATCGATCCCATTTTGTTGAGAAGCAGACGATGGGACGGGTGTTTTTGTTGGAACTTGTCACGAAAACCCAACCCATAGCAGATGCAACTAAAGTCATAATTTTCATCGCCATTATTGTACATATCGGGGTGGTTTTTATGGTGTGTTTCTGATGCAGTGCAATATTCTGGCTTGTTTCGAGTTGCTTAGTTTCAGCTAGACACGAATATCATGTCAAAGTTGTGTCAATTCTGGAGAACAGGGGGGAAAAGAAAGAGAAATGGAAAACGGGAAAAACTGAACCTGGAGGATGGGATACGAAGACACAAGTTTAGGGCAAAAACAATATTTTACAGTTTTTATCATTATTATTAGGATCTCTGCGGTCAAAAAGAGGCAAATCGGATAATTTGCTGTGGCACCTGGGTTCCAGACCCTCAGGCAGTAAAAGCGTGACGGACCAGAAAGATTTTTTCTCTGTCATAATAATTGGACAACATTCTTGCTCGGATTGATTAACTCAATTCAGTTTTACTCCTCCACAAAGTTACGGCCAGAAGGCCTCCACATTGTGTAATATTGTTTTTCTGGCTCCAAGAATAATTCGATTATCGCGTTTTTTTGCATTTTTTCTGGAATGTTATCAGAACGTTGCGATCTTTTAGAAAATCATCCAAAGCAACTTTGGAAATTCCGTGCGCTGTTTTGCGGAATTTCTTGTTTCATAACGAAGCATTTTCCACCAGTCGGAGATTTCTATCAGTTATCTGGCGTCGTCGTCTTTTTAAAAACGCGAATTGAAAAACGATTAGATCGAAAAAAATGGTTGGAATGCGTTTTGTGAGGGGGGGGGTGTGAATTGGTTACCAGGCCGTTATTCGATCATTAAAACTGCAAAGTTTCAGTTGCAAAATCGCTAAATTGTAGTAATTTCGTCCCCACAACAGCTGCTGGTGAGCGAGCTTACTTGCTTACCACGACTTTTCGAGCCTTTTTGAAACGCCGTTGTAAATGATGCGCTCTACCGCTTAAATAATGTGCCTTTGAAATTATTATGTGTGAGAAACGCAAAACTTCATCGTCTCAAGCCTCAACTCGGTGTGTGTGTGTGTGTGTGTGTGAACGGTTTACTGCCGTAAACTAGCGATCAATCTTGTCGCAAATGCAATAGATTTCGCACAAACAACAACGATTAAAAATATAACAGCGACCGAAAACGATTTTGCAAGATCGCATTGCTTTAGTGCGTTTTTCAAAGTGTGATTTTCGGTTGTGTACGCCTGTTGTTCTCACACGCACACACACCATTTTCGTTTCAGTTAGCTTGTTTAGCTAAATACCGAAGCGCCGTGAGGGTGTCAGTTGTTGGCGTTTTCGGTTGTTAGCGGGGTGAGGGGTGACGTTCTCTTGTCCAAATATTTTCCGTCCAGCCCCAGTGTTTTTGACTTCGGGTTTGAAGAGGCACTGAACACCGTTGAAAGTGTTGATGGGACTCGTTTTCTAGATTCTGATGGTGCTCCTATATAGATGGGGTGAGAAGTGTAGATTTGCTGTTGTTGCGTTCGTTGGGCAGGTCGTCACTAGATTTGAGATTGAAAGTGGTGGTTTTTGACTTCCATCTTGCTCCCTCCACCGGGCCCTCCCTTCCTCTCGGATCGGCTGCAAGTGACTGATACACTCACCATGTCGGAGAGTTTCTGTGTTCAAAGCTGGTGTGTTTTTTGCGTAAATAAATTGCTCAAAAACACTAAAAATCGTGTGAAAAAACAGAGCGACAGCATTTTTGTGTAATGAGTGGTGCACCATTTTCAATAGCGGTTTTTTCGCGCCTTTTTGTTGAAAAAGTCAACCATCCACCGTTATCGCACCGATGGATAATCTAGGAGTGAATAATGTGCGCTTATCCTTCTGTTCTTCTGCGTTATGTGAAATTTTGTGAAAATTCATTGTGTTTTTCTTCACCACCTATCATCACTGAGTGGTGCGGTAAGTCGCAAGTGCACTGGTTTGGTGGGAACGGGAAATCTGTTTTTTTGTTTTTGAAACAATGGATAAAAAATGCGTAACAATAATAGGCCTTCACGCCTATATTCGTCTTCACCTGGCGTCACGTTATCGGTTCGGTAACATTTGCTTTGTCATTTGACACTTGAAGAACTGTGACGATTATACATATGGTTCACGCAAAACGGTATTGTTTCGCTTTTCACGTGTTATTGTGGCTCCTTCCTGCTGGCTGTATTGCGGTCTTTTTCCCGCGCCTCTCGATTTTCGTTCTTTCTTCCGCCTTCCCCTCCGGTTTCTCTGTTTTGTGTATTCCGCGTGTCGATAGTGTGTGATTTTGGACTTGGCTAATGATTGACTTTGCGCCATTGTCTGTCTGTCCGGGCGGTTACTGGTGTTGGTGGAAGTGTGTAGGTGACCTGGATTGACTTTGGAAGTGTCAGGTTTCTCAACTCAGTTGCGCGGCGTGAAATTTTCACACCTTACTCACCCTGTTTTGGCTTTCTGATGTCGGTCACAATTCCCATCCGAATAACTATGCGATAGTAAGATGGGAAAACATTTTTACGTGTGTTTGTGTCTGGGTGTAACTGTCGGGTTTGTTTGGGAGCCCGTTTTTTGGTTGTTTAACGTGTCTTTAAAAGTACCACAATAAATTGAATAAAGTCAGAAAATCGAGTTTTGTCAATTGAAACCAAACTTTGATTACTGTACAACAGTACGCACGGGTAGTGATAGGAGCAGCAAGCAACACCAAACAAGGTAGCGCTTTTAATCGTATCAAAACATTATTATGATGTTCTCTCTCCCATAATCGGTGGAATGAGTTAGTGCTGCCTATCGGGTGGGTACTACGCTAATTAGATTACGATTTTGGTGCAGTAATTTACGCTTTTCCTATGCCATTGTTTCAATGACGGTGATTACAGCGTGAGTTCCATCATGTTTGTTACGGAGTAGTGGAAGTATTCTTTGGGCGAATTTTTGAATCGGATATATAGGGATTCCAATATGGATCAAGCTGTCATGTATGGCCACTATGGTTATCAATTATTTTCCACCCTCCTTTCTGTGCTATAACGTACATATATGAAATGGCTGCATAACATGTTTTTCACCTATTGTTACGCTGCACTACTATTATACAGTACAGTATGACCGAATAAATATGGCAGTCCATCAAGGCGGGATCAGTCGCAGACTAGGAGTTGTCTTTTTCAAAAATGCCAACATAACTCCTAATCATGTGTTCAAGGAAGAAAGAATGAACCGCACAGCAGGAAGAATCCATTGGTTTAAAAAACGCGACAAATTTTTCACACAATTTGGTTACTGAACGTCTTTTTTCTTTCTTTCAAATTTCGCGCGCTCCTTGCACCCTGAAAAAAGCTGCCATGTTTACTCGGCTATTCCGTATGTCCAGAATGAGGATATCCATATCCATATTGAAATGATGGAATTAAACTACATACACGTACACAATCCAATATAGTGGCGGGCGTGTGAGTACGCATTATCCATCTATGACATGATAACAGTTGACAGAACGATTTTCGGGAATAGTACTATATTAATGGTAGTATTTTGCATTTTTGCATGTTTTTGCAATCCGGTCAGAATTATGTGCTGGATATTTATAATGTGCGACGTTGTCACATTTTTGTCGGCATTCAAAAATACATATTCCAGAAAAGATGGTGTTTTCTCGTGTGTCGCACGCACAACGATTCGATGATTCTTTGAAAATCATGACAGACATTCGCTGTTACATGGTGATCAATCAGTAGCAAATTTGCTTGGGTGTTGTGTTGTTACAACAGTATGTGAGACACGAACATATTTAACGATTAGATTTTCTCGCCCGTTTTTAGGTCCGCGCGGCCGACCACACATAACAATCGATTTAACGGGTTAATTTTTGAAGAATGTTTCTTGAAATCGCTTTTCGGATTGGTGGGGTCGGGGTGAATAGATGCGTTGACAATTGACATTAATCCGGGGCGGGCTGGTTTGTTTTTTTTTCGGGAATTCGTCGGTTCATTTTCCGCGTCGACAAAACCGACAACAACCGTCAAACATGTCTCACGTTTTGAAATTAACGCTGAAAACGAGGATTTTGAACGTTTTTTTATGAGTTGCAACTGAAAATGAGAATATGCGGAATGCAAATGAATTTTTGCCGCGTTTTTATCGCGACGTATTACTGGACAAAATTGAAATAACATTCAAGCCTGTCAACCGTCCGTCTATAGACGATCAAATTTGCATTACTAACGCAATGTCAGGCTTGGTTTTTTTTCTTGCGTGAGACAAGCCGTGGCAGCCATGACCAGTCCAATGTTGTGTGTCCCATTTGGTATTCATGGCTTCCACACTACCGGGAGAAAAAAGTTGACGACATTTGGAAAAATACAGCAAAAAACTTGATATTAGCTAGATCCAAGGTCTCTCGGCCGTGTGCGTGTGTCGGAAGTTCGCATTGGTGGTTCGTTTTTTTCTTCTCTCGTTCATTTCAGTGCCACAGACTCTGTTCAACAAAACTAAAGTTCTTCCATTCCGGGTCATTTTATGGCTGTGTACCGCCCTGTGGGGAGTGCACAGCGGCCTGTCGGTGTTATTGCGTTTTCCGTCGTTTATAATGAGCGTTAAAGCGGACTTGAAGGATCTACATACATTCCAGCGATTGAATTGCCCCGCCTGCATGAGTGAACAGCGGATGTAGCTGGTGGAAAGAGTTTTTTACAAGTTGCTATGGAGGACCATAAAGTTATGTGGAAAGGTTTTGTTCAAAAAAGCAAAGACGGTGGCTGGTATTTTTTCGGCAGTTACACCTCCTCTGGCAAGCACGGGTTTATTTCCCATTCACGAGGTTTACAATGAATGAATATTGGGCTCGATTAATAGCTTTGAAAACGTGAACGTTGACTCATGCACTCAAACGGAAGCCGGTCCTTTCATGGGCGCACACACATTCTCATTGAAAAGTACCAACAGTGACTAACGAAAATATTTTATTGCACTTTTTCTCTTTGTGCAGAAGAAACTATGGCGGTGTTGATTCGAAAGAAAGCCAGTAATAATAAAAAATCGTATTATTGGTTGTTGGAACGAGGTTTATTTTATAGTTCGACTGTTTTCAAATCTGGTTGGCACATGCAAAAGATTTGGTCAGTTTTGCACAGCTTTCAAGTTTCAAGACACACAGGTCAAATCAATTTCAAGACACACTGGAAACTCAGTTTTTTGAATTAGTAACTGTTTTAAATTTAATCGGTTCGGTTTGCCAACTAAATTTTTGTTTTTTATAAGAATCTCAAAATGAAACGAAATGAACCGATTAAGCGATCCATATGATAATCTCTTCCTTTTGGTCTTGTCGTCGTATTTTCCTTCCATTCCGCCCCCAATTGTTTCGCCGGTTCCGGTTTCTTTGGCTAGGAAATAAAATGGGAGAATGCTTTGTGTTTGCGCTAATTTGCTGACTTCTTCTCATTATCAGCGGCTAGCGCGGTGTGAAAAGTCAGTCTGTCTGCCCTTTTTTTATCTATCGAGATGTTATGTCAACAGGAAGCACGGGTTTGATTTGGGAATCGTGTTTGTGTGTGTGTGTGATCAAAGGAGTTCGTGAGGAGAGCATTCGCGGTACACCGCTTTTCAACCGTGGGTCACCTTGCGTTTTCACCTTTCTGCAGCAATTCGCCAGTTTTCCTCATGTTTGCTGTGTTGGCTGTGGGTGTTGACATCTTGTGCTTTTTTCTCGGTTTAGTGGCTCTGTCCTTGTTTGCCCACCGAAGAACAAGGATTCCGACACCTGTCTCTTCGTCTTCATCTGTTCTTCTTCGTTGTCGTGTGGCTTCTCTTGCTTTGTGATTATCAAATCAGCGCTTCAAAGGTGAAAGAAGCCTGCGTTCTTTTCACCAAACAACACCTGCATCATCCGTGTGTGTGTGTGCGTGTCCCAGCCTTTTATGGCCGCCCGCTATTGTTTGCTGTGCGCGCAGCTATTTACGGCCAATCCATAGTTGTTCTAGGGGGGGGGGCCTGGGGGGGCCGGCCCCCCCCCAAAAAATTTTCGAATCTATCTCTATCAGACAGGTTTTTTCGGCTCAGCTATTATCTATCCAAAAAAATTTTTCAGCCAGCTATTTATCTGAAAATTTTTGTTTTCGAAGACATAAAATGAGTCAATTTTTGACCAAAATTGACCATTTTTGCTCGTAATTCTTGAAAATTTCGCTAATTTTAGGTAAAATACGCGTTTATACTTGAATTTTAGTGTATTTTTAGCATTATTTTGCTGTTTTTATAGCTTTTTAGCGTTTTAGCTATCTATCTATCAAATTTCAAAATTTTGACCGGCCCCCCCAAAGTCACATGGCCCCCCCCGCGGCCCCCCAAAATTTTCCAGCTATCTATCTATCTAGAAAATTTGCTCCAGCTATCTATATCGGCCCCCCCAACCCCTCGGCTCTGGAACAACTATGGGCCAATCGTTCGATTATTTCATTATTTATTGATTGATATTACTGCAGATTAATTCATGAGACCTGGCGAAGAAACACGATCGTCTTTTATATTCGGGCACAATTCGAGTCTGTGCCTTGTCTTGTCTTTTGCGGGAGTGTAATTTATGGCTGGTCACTCTAGTCTTGACCCTTTTCCCACTTTTTTGCTGATAAAAAATGCGGGTGTCATAAAAAATGCACTTGACGGAACTTGAAGTATTTGGAAAAGGTACTGTAGCCTGCTTCAAGAGGGTGGCAGCTGCAGCAAGCACCATATACCTACACACGAATCTCATAAATTTCATTCCTCACTAAACAGCATCACCGTTTTTCTCGACACTAAACACCCGTTTCCCACCTTAATTTCGGCGGAAAATGTGAGTGGATGGAATAAATTTTTGATCATCATTATTTTTGATCGTAAAAACTCGTCATTCTGTGCGGACCACACTCGATTATGCATGCGTTTTGTTGGATATTATTGAGTGGGCACGGGGTGGTTTTGTTTTATTGGGCGTTTTTTCCTCGCGTTTCGTTAACCGTTTTGAAGGGATACCCGTTAACTCAATACGCCTCTCACTCATGCATGAAAACGTGAAATAATTTGACAAAATCGAGTTTTTTATGTGCTGTGGACAATTTTCATCGGTTTAGTTGGGCACCCGATCCCTCCACTACTATCAAGCAGCCTCAGGGGCACGTTTAACTTTAAAAAACGATGAAAGAAGCGCGGTAAAAAAGGGTCGGTGAAAACGAAACAACGAAAAAAAAATAGATGAGTTCTGACAGGTAGAATTTAACAACAACACGAAAAAAACGTCTTTCAAGTAACCGTTTCTGCGCGCTATAATCGCTTGCGCGGTGTGTTTCGAAATCAGACAAAAAAGAGAAAACAAAAATCAAAACGAAACATGCAACACCGCACGCACTACACGGCGTTTCTTGAAAGTCAAGGTTAAACGGACTAACGGACTTCGGGTTATTGGTTAGAAATCAACATCGGGGACTTCGCACTGGTCCCAGGACGGGGCGTTCTGGTCTTTGGTGGCACGAAAAACAATCAGAAAATAAAATAAAATCAGTGGAAAAGTAAAAAGACCAGCATGCCGCCTGGGTGACTCAGGTGAACACTTTGCAATACTTGGGGACTTCGTTGTCGTCGTTTTATCCTCTTCAGTTTACAGCTCTTTC
>JASANC010004934.1:0-27553 GCA_030248135.1 Theristus sp. LFF4_11
CTGCCATGGACAGCAGCAAATGGCGTCGCATTGCCATTTTGGCGCAACAACTCGCACGCACACCATGACTGACCCAACTGCAACTGCTCGACAACCCACTGATGATAATGAGAAAAAGCTGCAGAGTTCCAGTTCACAAAATTACAACAATTTGCAAGCTACATCAGTTATTAACTTTTCTTTACGACCTGCGACTCATTGCGGTTGTAGACGTGAAAGGAAACTGGTTTCTATCTTTATGTGGTCATTCAGAATCCCCGCCTTATTAAGGGGACTCGGGTCACTTTACCAATTTTGAACTCCCGCGTCATGCATGAGACTGCTCAGTGCTGACCCGTCTATGCGCGCACTGAGTCTCGGGACCAAAATAAAAGATCATACTTCACATCAAAAGATAAAAGATCGATACAACTGTACCAAACGTTGGTGTAACACAAAAACTGTAAAAAAATAATGGAACTAAATATCAGTTTTTCCACAGATGCCTTCTTTCAAGGAATCACTCGCATGATCACCTGAGAACTACAGTCGCTCACTCAATGGACAATTCAAAAAAAGGCATACCGAATCTTTCATCAATCAATGTAATGATGTGTGAGAGGGCGCGATAATAAACACCATAATATTTTGTGTGACGCGTTTATGTGGCTAAATTTGACGCTTTTTAAGTGACAGATAACCTTGGTAAGAGAGACGCATGAAAATGATTGCACCAGCCGCCAGGGTCATCGTTCTTGGATGTGAGAACACGAAAAAATGCATCGGACGCACTCACGCAGCAAACGTTTCATTTTAAGAGTAGTATTTTTTTGAAAACAAGGAGAAATCCACCGTTCAAAGTGGATCACCTGCAAGTGAACGCACAAACACCATGGTTGTCTTCGTTCATGATCATTAGTTAGGTAGCATCATTGAAGAGAGAGGTTGTATTGCAAACCAAACTGCTTCATAATTTGCGACAAGTTTAGTTTACAAAATGAAACGATCGAACAAACAAGCATCGCGTGCAACACAGACGGAACAATGGTGCGAAAGTGGTAATGTTCAAAAATTTTGTGCGTTGTGTTTATCTGCAAAACACGCACATGCAAACAGACGAGACACCTGCGCACAAGCAAATAGACGCATCGTGGGCAAGTGGGTTGAGAGATGATAAAGAGGAGAGACAATATTCAGTCGCGGATAAAATAAAACGCGGATTAATATATTTGCAGAGGTTGATATAGACGTTTGCTGGAAACATGCGTCCGCTCGGCAACACAGACACGCACACTGGCACACGCCTATGCTGGGCAATGGCCGATGCAATCCGTGCTGCTGATCGCTGCGTTTTTTAACAGCAGCAAAACTAATTTGTTTGTGTTGTTTGTCTTGTTGACTTTATTCAACCGACTTTTATTCGACTACCAAACAGACGACCGATAATGTCACCAACTTATTAGTGTTCATAATAGAAACGAACAGAAAAAGCGACTTGTCCTAATTTCAAGTTCAACCAACAGCTGAGATCTGCGTGTCTGGCCCAGAGTTTAACACCGTTTGCAAATAAGAGTGGGGGGGGGGGGTCTAGCGCTACATGGGAAAGTTTTTAAACCAAGGGTGCAGGGACATTCTACTAATCAAGGCGCTTCAGGTTTACCCCCTGAGTAACCCCTGATTATGCCTATAAAGGTCGTTTTTAGGGTGCGGAAGTTGAAAAACCCTCGATTTTTTGCGATTTTTCGCAAAGTGTACTTTTTTAGTCCTACCGTATCTCGTAGTTGCACAGTTTCTGGAACCTCACACAATATTCACGTGAAAGATCTTGCGGAGTTCTTTAAGGCCCTGTATCAATGAGCCCTTGCAAGGGGGGTCCCTGAGGCGCTACGACGCTAGTTAAAATTATTTTTTTTTGAAAAATTACGCTATTTTTTTAAAACATTTTTTTTGAGCTCATAAACACAAATTTTTGATTTTCATTTTTAGCTCTACAGGGGGGTTTTCGGGGTCGCTGAATTCGAATCTGATCTTAGATTTTTGCACCGGGCAATTTTTTGCCCAAAAATTGGGCAAAAACACATTTTTTGCGTTTTCCAGTGTTTTTTGGTTTTAATTTTTAATTTTAAGTGCGATTTTTTTAACAAAGCTGTTTTACAACAGCCTTACAACCGCTGTATCGGAATCAGTTTTGATATTTTGCAACTGACCACTTGCCCACCCAAAAAATGGGTAAAAAGTTGATTTTTTTGCTTTTTGCACACGTTTTCGTTTCACAGTGAAAAAATCAAATTAGAAACAACTTGTAATTTTAATTTTTAATTCTACATGGAAGGTTTCGGGGTCGCTGAATTCGAATCTGACCTTAGATTTTTGTCCCGGGACTTTTTTGCTTTAAAAGTTGGGCAAAAACACATTTTTATGCGTTTTCCAGTGGTTTTTTGTTTTAATTTTTAATTTTAAGTGCGGATTTTTTTAACAAAGCTGTTTTATAACAGCCATACAACCGCTGTATTTGAATCAGTTTTGATATTTTGCAACTGACCACTTGTCCATCTAAAAAATGGGTAAAAAGTTGATTTTTTGCTTTTTGCACACGTTTTCGTTTCACAGTAAAAAAATCAAGTTAGAAACAACTTGTAATTTAAATTTTTAGTTCTCCAGGGGGGTTTTCAAAATCGCTGAATTTGAATCTGACCTTAGATTTTTGTCCCGGGCTTTTTTATTGCTCTAAAAATGGGGCAAAAACACATTTTTATGCGTTTTCCAGTGGTTTTTGTTTTAATTTTTAGTTTTAAATGTAGAGTTAATTAA
Organism: Theristus sp. LFF4_11; assembly: GCA_030248135.1. Taxonomy (NCBI): domain Eukaryota; kingdom Metazoa; phylum Nematoda; class Chromadorea; order Monhysterida; family Xyalidae; genus Theristus; species Theristus sp. LFF4_11. The sequence goes on from JASANC010004934.1 coordinate 2,791, forward strand.
AAAACAGTTTCATAACAGCCTTACAGCAATTGTAAGGTTGTTATGAAACTGATTTTTAAACAACTCTACATTTAAAACTAAAAATTAAAACAAAAAACCACTGGAAAACGCATAAAAATGTGTTTTGCCCCATTTTTAAAGCAATAAAAATGCCCGGGGCAAAAATCTAAGGTCAGATTCAAATTCAGCGATCTTGAAAACCTCCCTGGAAAACTAAAAATTAAAATTACAAGTTGTTTCTAATTTGATTTTTTCATTGTGAAACGAAAACGTGTGCAAAAAGCAAAAAAAAATCAACTTTTTACCCATTTTTTAAGTGGACAAGTGGTCAGTTGCAAAACATCAAAACAGATTCAGATACAGCGGTTGTATGGCTGTTATAAAACAGCTTTGTTAAAAAAATCCGCATTTAAAATTAAAAATTAAATCAAAAACCACTGGAAAACGCATAAAAATGTATTTTTGCCCAACTTTTAAAACAAAAAAAGGCCCGGGACAAAAATCTAAGGTCAGATTCAAATTCAGCGACCCCGAAACCATCCATATAGAATTAAAAATTAAAATTACAAGTTGTTTCTAATTTGATTTTTTTACTGTGAAACGAAAACGTGTGCAAAAAGCAAAAAAATCAACTTTTTACCCATTTTTTGGGTGGGCAAGTGGTCAGTTGCAAAATATCAAAACTGATTCCGATACAGCGGTTGTAAGGCTGTTGTAAAACAGCTTTGTTAAAAAAATCCGCACTTAAAATTAAAAATTAAAACCAAAAAACACTCGAAAACACAAAAAATGTGTTTTTGCCCAATTTTAGGGCAAAAAAATGCCCTGGGCAAAAATCTAAGATCAGATTCAAATTCAGCGACCCCGAAACCCCCCTGTAGAACCAAAAATGAAAATTGAAAAATTGTGTTTATGAGCTCAAAAAATGTTTTAAAAAATAGCGTAGTTTTTAAAAAAAAGTAATTTTAACTAGCGTCGCAGCGCCTCAGGGATAGGGTTAGGGGCTTTGAAAAAACAAATTTTTTTTTTATTTTTTTTTTCGTTTTTTTTTTAAAAAAAAAAATTTGGATTTTTTTTTTCAAACTTCAAATTTGAAAATTTTTTCTTCTACTTTGCTCTGAAAATTCGATTTATGGCATAATTTTTTGAAAGTTCAAACCAAATTTTCTTCCCAACTTCTTTGTGTGCTTAGGTAAATGTCATTATTTGGTCATTTTGACCGACGTACTCCATGTTTTTCGATCTGGATGACTTCTAGAGTCAATTTTTAGCGTTGAAATGACTTAACTGAATTGAAATATCGTTTCAGAAATCGTTTTCTTGCAACTTAGAACATGTTTTTCAGTCGGTAGGCCATGAGATGAACATGATATCTTGTTGATTGGCGTATGTTATAGGTCTACAATGGAGTTGTGCGATATATTGTTAAACAATTTGAGCGGAGATGTTGGTTAATACCACATCACACGACCGTTTTTCAGATACCCGATAACATGGCCACATGTTAAAACTTGCGTGCTGAGCTAAACTAACGTGTTAAACTTGCGTCTGTCAGTTGCCCGCAACGTGATCGCGAAATCATGGTACGTGTTTTCGATACGATGATTTGAAGAGTGGGCTCTCGCCATGTGGCAGATAGCATAGCTGGTTGAACCTGAAAGTAAGTGTCTTGGGGGGGGGGGGGGCGACCGGGTCGACAGGGGTTGCCGACTTAGCTACAGCAAACAGGAATTTTTGAACACAGTCAAATTTTGGTAATTTTCTAAAGAGGAACCACTAAGAACGGTTCAATATTCAAGTACACGTGAAAAATTGCCCTGTTTTACTGTTGAAAATGCAACTTTCCCTCTATGAAATGGACATAATTTCAATAAAACACGATTTTCGCTCTTATAGTTTCCCGGATCGTTCTGAAAATAGTCTAGATGAACTCAGCTCGACGAGACGCTTCGAACGAACCTAACTTGTAAAAAAAAAATTTTTTTTTTAAAAAAAAAATTTTTTTTTTTAATTTAAAAAAAAAAATCCGGATTTTTTTTTTTTCCCCTAACCCTACTCAGGGACCCCCCTTGCAAGGGCTCATTGATACAGGGCCTTAAAGAACTCCGCAAGATCTTTCACGTGAATACTGTGTGAGGTTCCAGAAACTGTGCAACTACGAGATACGGTAGGGCTAAAAAGGTACACTTTGCGAAAAATCGCAAAAAATCGAGGGTTTTTCAACTTCCGCACCCTAAAAACAACCTTTATAGGCATAATCAGGGGGTACTCAGGGGGTAAACCTGAAGCGCCTTGATTAGTAGAATGTCCCTGCACCCTTGGTTTAAAAACTTTTCCATGTATCACGGAATGTTCCTAGGCCCCCCCACTCTTATTTGCAAACGGTGTTAATCGTTATTTCAGCTCACTACGTATAATGTAGTGTGACGACCACTTTAAAGTTCAAAATTTCCATTAAAAATGAAACTTTCGAATGCCACTTGTGTTAATCAGTTGATGGCTTCGCTCACTCTCTCGCTTCTCTGATTGCCTCCGATGGCAATTTGCAATGAATGGATAATTAATTAAAGTGCACAAGCACCATGTTTGCCATGCGTGTATTTGCCGACTCATAACCATTAAGGTTCGATTGCTAAGGAAAAACAGGTGCAGCCGTTTGACTACGGTTCAACTGTCCTTGAGGATGGTAAAAACAGGTTTTAATATTGCCTGGAAAAAACGGTTTTATTTCCAAATTTTTACCAGCAGCCAGTTTTCATAACCTGGCCTTCCGAACCAATCAGAAATACAGCTGAAATTAGTGTGTTCAAGTGTTTTAATTCCAGTTTGACAGTTTAATTTTTTTACTTTTGCAAATTGTGATCATGCGACATCAACGTCAACAGTTTTCAACCAGCAAAAATTTTAAGATAAAAACCGGTTCTTTATTTTTGCAAAAACTGATAAAAACCTGGAAATTTCTTTTCAACTTTTCAGTTTATCTGAAAAAATAGGACACTAACCGTCACGGGATAGCTTAGAGCTGTTAACGGCAATTAAAAAACATGCGTAAAAATCAAAATAAAAAAAACCAGAGTTCAAAGAACCCACTGACCTTCAGCACAGGTGCATGGAGCTTCGACGAATTCAGTGTTTTCCTCTCCGGCAAAATCTTGACGCGACCCGCCGTGCACGCTGATCAGCCGACGACTGCTGTGCGTTGACGAACAGTCGGAGAGGCGGCCGTGTGCTGCACCCATAAAGCGGCAGGGGGCACTCAATGGCAGTCGCTGTGCAAGGCAAACGCTGCACCAGAAGCCACACACGCACCACACCGACCACCCACATTCACTCTGTGTAGGGTTGTTAAAAAAAAACAAAAATCGTCATTTTTGTTTTTTTTTTAATTTTTTTTTAAAAAAAAATTTCAAAAATCAAAGTTGTGCTAAATCAATCAGGGAGTCCGAAGAACCACATATGATATGCAAGCGCCTCCCGAATGACTCCCATATGACGGAACTTTGCAGATTTTGTTTTGGTGACCTCAATTACCCCTTTTCCAAACCGTCACCATGCCTCTTCTTGTGTTTTGACCTCCAAAACGTCACTAATTGTCCCCAGCTAAACTAATGCTAAAGTGAAGACAAACATACCGCCTTGAAATTCGATCAATTCTTCTGATGGTGTTGCGACGACACGACACGAAGCAGCAAGCAACCAGACAACGTAGCGCTTGCAAACGGAGCAGCGAGCACAATCGGACGCTCTGCGAGGCGAATCGTCACCTTATCTGCATCGGAAATGGTAGGCCAAGCTTTGGGACGCTCAAAAACTTCATCGCAGATGTTGTCGTAGCCTAAAATCAGTCGGTAAAACGGCCCAAAATCGACTGCTAAAGGTTTTACGAGGTATAATCAAAGAAAATTTTTGTTGAACTTTCGAAAAATTTTGCCAAAATTGAGGTTTTCAGAGCATATTAGAGGAAAATTTTTCGTTTTTTTTTTAAATTGGCATTTTTGTTTTTTTTTAATCACTTTTTAAAAAAAAAAAATTTCATTTTTGTTTAACAACCCTAACTCTGTGTCAGTGTTCACGACCACGACTACGACGACACACAACTGGCGGACGGCAATTCGGCAAAGTGCGTTTCGTTGTTTATCAGTGAGAGTGACGGACGCACGACAGTTGAAAATTGGTGTGGGCGTAACTGCAAGGGTTGTCAAACAGAGAACTCAAAATTTTTATAAACTAAATAAAAATCGCCGATTTTTTGATTCGAAAAGTTTCCTAAAAAAATTTCTGAAAAAAAAATTGTGCTAAACAGTACCGAAGACGAGGGGGGGGGGGGGGGGGTACTCCCCCCAGAGCACCCGAGACAGTACCGTGGGCGGGGGGGGGGGGGGTACCCCCCAGAGCACCAGAGATTGTCGGGTGGGGGGGGGGGGGGGGGGGGGGGGCACCGTACCGTGCCACCCCCCCCCCTAAAACCGGGCACCCCCCATCGGACCCCCCCTCGAAAATTTGGCCGACACCCCCCACACCCCCCATGAAATTTTGTCTGGCGGAGACCCCCCCCCAAAATTTTCCGTGCACCCTGAATTTTTTTTCGAAAATCATGATTTTTTGTCTATAAAGTTCATAATATAAGCTGAATATATGATAACTTGACCATCTTCATTGTAATTTCAACGATTTTGCAGCAAAATTTAGCGTTTTTCCTTCAAAATTTAAGCGAAAAATTATCATGGGGGTGGGGGGTGGACCCCCCCCGGGCCCCCCACAGAAAATTTTGAAAAAATGCACCCCCCCATGGGACCCCCCCATAGGTTGGACTAGGGTTAGGGGAAAAAAAATCCGGATTTTTTTTTTAAATTAAAAAAATTTTTTTTTTAAATTTTTTTTTACAAGTTAGGTTTGTTCGAAGCGTCTCGTCGAGCTGAGTTCATCTAGACTATTTTCAGAACGATCCGGAAAACTATAAGAGCGAAAATCGTGTTTTATTGAAATTATGTCCATTTCATAGAGGGAAAGTTGCATTTTCAACAGTAAAACAGGACAATTTTCGACGTGTACTTGAATATTGAACCGTTCTTAGTTGTTCCTCTTTAGAAAATTACCAAAATTTGACTGTGTTCAAAAATTCCTGAGTAGTATGTACCCCCCCCATAATTTCATTTCACTATGGAAAAAACAGACCCCCCCTATGTCCACCTGGTTACTTTCACCATGGCCCCTCGCAAAACCGACAACGTCAAAGCCGTCACTGTCAAGGTCACACACGTCAAAACCGCCCCCCACTTACTGTCACCAGTTATGTCTATAAAAGGAACCAGGGATTTCAATTGTAAGAAAGATGGAGGAAAGTACGAAGAAAAAAGCGACAGTTATAATGGCAGCCGCTCTATTGTCGCTGTGCATTTTGCTGATTCCTGTTTTGTCAATGTACGCAAACGTTCAAGCGGTCATTCCGTTGGATACTATAGTGAGACCGACTCATTTTTCAAATGGAACACAATGTTATCAAGATACGCTAGATGTTGTGAAACATTTTCTCGATGAGTTTTGCCAAAAGAATCGTAAATTGAACCGTGTTTTAATACACGATAGAATAAACAAGACTTTGTCTATCTTCCTGGAAGGGTGAGTTTTTTAGCTCGTTTCCTCCAGGTGCACAATATTACGGTTTCCATCCGTCCGCTAAAAAACACTAGATTTACTGATTAAACATTTTTAACATGGAAATGCGTTTTAAAAATGTGATCTTGAAACCAAAATTTTACTCAGTCAAATCGTCTAATGTGACTTGAAATAGTAACGTCTCTAAAACACCTGATGCAATCCGCTGTTTAATCTGATGCTGAATCGCTATTTCCGTTTAGCAGGTGACCTTGAAACGCCATCTTCCATTAATCAACAGTGCATGCCTGCAATACGTACCTGCACATGTGCAATGCACACATGTGTTACACATCCCTTCACATGTGAAATGCACGCCTGCACATGGGCTGCACACACCTGCACATGTGCAATGCACACCTGCACATGTGCTGCACACACCTGCACACGTGCAATGCACACCTGCACATGTGCTACACATACCTGCACATGTGCAATGCACACCTGCACATGTGCTGCACATGCCTGTACATGTGCAATGCACACCTGCACATGTGCTACACATACCTGCACATGTGCAATGCACACCTGCACATGTGCTGCACACACCTGCACATGTGCAATGCACACCTGCACACGTGCTACACATACCTGCACATGTGCAATGCATACCTGCACATGTGATACACATACCTGCACATGTGCAATGTACATCTGCACATGTGCTGCACACACCTGCACATGTGCAATGCACACCTGCACATGTGCAATGCACACATGCACATGTGCTGCACATACCTGCACATGTGCAATGCACACCTGCACATGTGCTGCACATGCCTGCACATGTGCAATGCACACCTGCACATGTGCTACACATACCTGCACACGTGCAATGCACACCTGCACATGTGCTGCACACACCTGCACATGTGCAATGCACACCTGCACATGTGCTGCACACACCTGCACATGTGCAATGCACACCTGCACATGTGCTGCACATGCCTGCACATGTGCAATGCACACCTGCACATGTGCTGCACATACCTGCACATGTGCAATGCACACCTGCACATGTGCTGCACATGTGCTGCACATACCTGCACATGTGCAATGCACACCTGCACATGTGCTGCACACACCTGCACATGTGCAATGCACACCTGCACTTGTGCTGCACACACCTGCACATGTGCAATGCACACCTGCACATGTGCTGCACATACATGCACATGTGCAATGCACACCTGCACATGTGCTGCACACACCTGCACATGTGCAATGCACACCTGCACATGTGCTGCACATGCCTGTACATGTGCAATGCACACCTGCACATGTGCAATGCACACCTGCACATGTGCTACACACACCTGCACATGTACAATGCACACCTGCACATGTGCTGCACACACCTGCACATGTGCAATGCACACCTGCACATGTGCTGCACATGCCTGCATATCTCTCGCCATGTGTTTCCACCATTGATTAACAAGATATGCCCGTTCATCACGAACGGTTTTTCCATTTTCCACTAGCAACACGCGATTCATCCATGATTATGAATTTAGACATCAGAAAAATCTGCTTTTCTAAAAAAAAATCCGTAACATTTCATTAGGTGACCTGTCTGTCGTCATCTGCAAAAAAATTAATCACTCTCTTTTCTGACATATAATATGCTTCACAATCAACAGTTGTCATCTTTCACTCATCAGCATCTGACCTTGAAACGGTAGACTCCATCTTCCACTACTCATCAGCCAACATTCGACCTTGAAACAACCATAATTTTTTTGGTCATTTCAACCGTCATGTGACTCTAAACGATCAATCATTAAACGTCATTGAAAACTCCATATTCCATTCATCAGCCAAACATTTGACCTTGAAAAACAATCCTTATTTTTCGGTCATCAATCAAGCGATTATTTCAACCGTCATATGACTCTAAATGATAAATCGTTAAACGTCATTGAACTCTATTCGTTATGTGTATGTCACGTGATATGTCGGAAGCTGAAATGGTATATAAGCAGCGATTTTTCACCGATAATTTAAATGTACCTTCCGAGGCACCTGATATGTCTAATCCACGAGCTCATCCACCTGCTGCGCCGCTTACTGCCGCGCTACCACCGCCGACGCCGTATACGCCACCAGCAGCAAATGCGTTCACCAATGCTACGAACACAGAATGTGCAAACGGATCAGTCAGCGAACGGAATGGAAACGTAGACAAAAAGCATACAATACTGCACACAACGAATTCGAGCATCGTAACACCCGTACTCCTTTGCAAAAAATGTCGTCAGCGAACTGACGGACGTAACCTCTTTTCTGTACGCGGTGGTCCAACAACGTACGTGACGCTAATCATGTGCGAAAAGTGTTTAGGCTTGAACGAACAGCTACAACAAATACTGGCTTGCTGGGCACATAAACTGGAGTAAAAGGCAGTGATTTTTTGTGTGATACATATGTGTACGTGAAAGTGTAAATAAAAAACCGAAAAAAGTCGGTTTTTTCACATAGGCATGTACACGAACTCTTGTCCATCTCTAAGACAACAAGCGCGCAAGCGTTCGTTTTCTGGAGTGTCTTGACACAGATCAATCATGAGGTAACCATACGGTTTTTTAATCGCATCTTCATAAGAGTCGATTACATACTTGGTTTTTCCCGGTCTGTATTGTGCTGCAAACCTGTGAAGACTGCTACGATCCGATGGTGAGGCCATAAGCATAAGATAATTGCAATTCAACCGCACAATACGGTTATGCGGCGAAAACAGATTATGATATGTAAAACAGAAAAACACGTTCCAATGATGAGAAGCAACGCAAACTAAATGATGCATTGTGTCTTTATCGGGTATCACATCGTCAAAAACGCACAACTTTGATCCGTCCAGTTCACGAAAATAATCAAAACCTTCGTTCATATCTTCCAGTACCTTTACTCTTGTATCTGCGCGTAAATCATTAAACTGGTTCGTCCCTCCAGAAGCTGTGTAAACAACAATTAACTCAGGAGGTTCATCAAAAAGTTCGTCAGCTTTCTTTACTATTTGCTTGATACATGCGCTTTTTCCGCTTCGACTTGGCCCCACGATGGCCAGCACTCCGTCGTTTTTAAACTTGAAAGGTTTCATGTTTTTAAACAAATGATAGATATTAATGTCATCTTTTATAGAGTCATTTCTAAATCATGCTATCAACGAAATGAAACATCACAAAACAGTCTATATAGAAATCACTATATTTTCAGCGTGCCACTTGTGTGCCGTCGTGTTCTGAAAAAATGACGAGATTGAAAAGAAACAAACAGAATTTAAAAAATCTGAAAAACTCAAAACCTGCAAAACGTTTGGCAATAATAAACAAAATTTCGAACGATTTTCTGCAATGTATTTTAGATATAGCGGTAAATTATTTAAATTTTAATTTTCCGCTAACAAAGCGCCAAATTTTGTCATTAAGGAAATACAGAAAACAAATTTACATGTTGGCGAACGAAAAGAAAACTTTGAAACAGAAACAGAAGTTACTGAAAAAGTTGGTAAAAGGAAGCTTTTTTTCCGTTTTCTTGACACCAGTTTGCGAGAAAATCGACAAAATATGAAATCTTTCAAAAAAGTTTTGGTTGGAAAAGCGGATAGTCCGCTGCAATATAACGAACTGGATAAAGAAATACGAAAAATACTTTACCAAAGTATAGAGGCAGATAAAAAGTTTTGCATGTATAAGGAAATGCTGAAACAGTACAAGGAACGCAGAGAAAAACAAATTGAAAACCGAATAAAAGCAACGGTGAAAACCAAAAATAAAATAAAATGGATAGAACAAAAAAACGTATCTTGACCGAAGAATATTATACGCCCAATAAGAAAGCCAGTTATGCTGGCATATATAAGCTGTATACAGCAGCGAAAGAACGAAACAAAAACATACGTATTAAAGATGTGATTGATTTTCTCAATCATCAAAAGGTGTATACGCTACATAAACCAACAAAAAAGAATTTCAAAAGACAAAGAACTAAGTGTATTGGTGCAAATTTAAACTATCATTTTGATTTGGCGGACTATAATAGACTGAAACGCTATAACCGTGGATACGCATATATACTGCTTGGCGTCGATTGTCTCAGCAGAAGAATTTTGACTGCACCATTAAAAACCAAAAGCGCAAAAGAGGTTCTAGAAGCATTTAAGAAGCTCGATTTCCCCACAAGACCATGGTCAGTTTATGTCGATTTGGGTACCGAGTGGCGTCAGCTTGAAAAGTACTGCGCAGACAGGCAAATAGCATTCATTTACACCAATAGCCCAGAAATGAAAGCATACAACGCTGAACGACAAATAAAAACATTAAAAAACAAGTTTGCACGTCATTTCACAAAAACTGGAAAGAAAAACTGGATAGATGTGTTAAAACAGTTCACAACTTCAATGAACCATTCAGTATGCCGAAGCACTGGTCGAGCACCGGTCGACGTGACAAAAGAAAACGAATATGAGCTTATAAAAAGACCTAAAAACCCACCCGTCAAGTTTCGCTACGCAAAAGGTGAGAAGGTGCTTGTTGCACAGAGCCGAAAGGTTTTTAAGAAGGGATACGCTCAAACTTTTGGAAAGAAAGTTTTTAAAATTTCAAAACTACTATATCACAAATATCCAGCTACTTATGAGATTGAAGATTTGGACGGTAATAATATAGGAACGTTTTATGAACCTGAATTAGTACGATACATTGAGTAATGGATGACTTTTATATCACCTTGGTTAGTAACGTGGCAGGTCAAAACAACTCCCCTGCAAAATTTAGGACTAATCTGGCAAAAAGAATCGAACTTGAAGACGGTCACTGGTCGTGCGCATTGGCAGAGCTTTCTGTTGTCACTGATCATCCCAAGCAATTGGCTGGCGGCCAGATTTTAATTGATGCAAACAACGAAATTATTGCGATTAATGTTGAAGAACAGATACACACTAATCTGGAAAGTTTAGTGAACTTTGTAAATGAGTCAATAAGAAAGCGTGAAGGCCACAATGAGCAAACCGTACTATATATTCAGGAAAACTATCCGGCAAGTCTCAACTGGATGGCGGAAACTAAATCGCCGGAGGACATCACAGGCAAAATTCCAGACGTTGTGGTGAGATTCATTACTAAAAACGATCAAATTCAAATTAAAGCAAGCAAACATGCAAGGCGTCTTTGGATGTCGCCGGATCTTGCATATATATTTGGTTTCGATACGACGACACCAGAAATAAAACAGAATGGAACAACCAAGCCCATAAATGCGCGCTTTATCGAGAACATAGGAAGTACAATTTACGTTTATACTGAAATTATTGAAAACCAGTTAATCGGTGACTCGGTCGCACGAATACTGAGAACGCTGCCCATTGAATTCAGTTTAGAAAGAACAAGAATTGATTCTTCATTTTCACGCCTACAGTATAAAAGGCTTGAAAAGTTGAATTTTGACTCAATCGAAATTAACTTACGAAACACACAAGGATTGTTAGCCAACTTGTGCTTGGATACTGTAGTCGTGCTTCATATAAAGAAAACATGAAGAAAATATATGAACCACCGAATAAAGAGTATTGGAATTTTTTAACACAACCGAACCAAATAGGTTACGGGCTACAATACTATAAAGGCAAGCGATTGCAATACGGTAGAGGTCTGATCACGGCACTTGCTGCATCTGCATTACCGAAGTTAATAAAGAAAATTACAACAAAGAAAAAAGCAACTAAAAGAACCAAATATGAAAACAAGGGAACGTAGAAAAAAAAAGCGAACTCGTGCTACACAGCTGGGATACGGACGCCTTAGAGTAGGTCATCTGAGGAAACTAAAAAAACTAAAAAAACGTGTATATAGGAAAAGAAAAACAAGAAGAAATTGATATAAAAATGCGAAGCGTGGAAGAAGACAGCGAGCTAAGCGCAAGCAGCAGTTTAGCGCTGTACAGCATACCTGCGACTGAATGTTCTATTGTTAACCAAGGATATTATGCCTGCAATCCATTGAACCCGATTGGGTCAGGGCCACTGGCTTTCGACCTGACCAGCAGCGCTTTGTGGGTAGATCTCAGTCAGATTTATCTGCGTATTGTTTTTCGTCTTAAACACGCAGATGGCTCAAACCTTGGCACTCTCAAAAATGAAAAGAATGAAGAAATAACTCAAAACGTTTCTTGTATCAACTACCCAAGCGCCACAATATTCGAATCTTTGAAACTGTTTATAAACAATCAACTTGTATGTACAGATAACGAGTATGGATATGTTACGTTTCTTTTATCTATTTTAAACGCCTCTCCGGATGAGAGGGACAGTCTTTACAGGATGGCGGGATTATACCCGATTACAGAAAATGAAATGACCGACCAAGCAGTTTTTTTTAAAAAAATGAAAGAAAGAACAGAAAATTCCAAACCGGTTGAATGCATTGACCATTTGAAAAATGGTCTGTTTTCGTGTGACCGGCTGTGGCCGGCGTCAGTTCCCATCCGTTTGGAACTTACGTTAAGACCAAGCAGTTGGTGTGTACTAAACTATACGCCGCAACACGTTGTTAATTTTGAGCTCTTGGATGCACAACTGATAGTGCGGAAAGTCCAGCTGCTGGACAGTGTTGAAATGAGTTTAATGGAAGCATTGCAAAAGAAACCGTTTGTTTATCCGCAGTCAAGAGTTGTTGCACGGTCTTTGATAGTTAATGAAAACGTGCGAGCCATAACAAATTATACGATTTTTAAAGGTCTAGTTCCTGAGCGCGTTTTCATTGTTTTTTTGAAAAACACGCAATATTTTGGAACTCACGAAATCAACAGCTTTTCTTTTAGTTCGCACGATGTTGAGACAATAGGAATAAAAAGTGGTGACGCAGTCTACCCTGTGACAGCGCATGCTGAGAAAGCCGATACAGAAAACGGAATTTATGGTTTGCTATATTTAAGACTATGGACATCAATGTTGATGCAAGACGCAGGCTGGAAAGATTTGAGTTATGAAACTTTTGTAAATACGCTGTTCATTGTTGCATTCAATTTGTCAGCGTCAAATATATGGTCGCCTTCCAAATACGGTGACGTCAGTCTGTTTTGCACATTTAAAAAACCCGTTCCTACTGGCGGCCTTGTGTGTCTAGCCCTCGGTGAGTATAACGGTGTTCTATATTTAGATCAAAATTTTAATTGCAGCACAGATATTCCAGCTCAATGATGAATTCCACTGACTTGCGCTACCTAATCAGCAAAGATCCAGATTTACACAAAAAATGTTCTGGTGTGTTTCCATCGAATGATTTCCCCAATTTGACCGATGGACAATGTTGTATTTTGAACACAGCCCCAGCCAATACTGCAGGAGAACACTGGATCGCATTGTTGAAAAAGAAAGATAAGGTTTTTCTGTTTTGTTCGCTTGGTCTATACCACGACGGACTTGTACCCAAAGCAGTGCGCATCGTAAAAAATCCAATACAAAAAAATTCAACGAAACATGCGGTCTGCATGCGTTGTATGTCTGCATTTGTTTTTCGAAAGGTCTATTGCCAAGACGCATCGTTGAAGAGCTACAACGAAAAACCGACGCCGATGAATTTGTAGTTAATTGTGCAATACAACTGCTGAGCCGTCCGATGGTATAAAAGGACCTTGAGTACTATAAAGGTGCGTGAGAATTAAAAGTGTAAAATAAACAATGCATCAGTGCCCGGTTTGTTTACGCAGTTTTATGCGCAGATCTAGCATGAACCGACACACGATGCTAATCCACAACAAGAACAATTCGGACGATGAGGAATATATTAATTCTTCAAATGAGCAAAATGAAAGCGATGAAAAACACACAGAAGACGATTCTCACGATGAAGACGACACCACAGATGAAGAGAAGAGAGATGATAAATACCAGAAACAAGAGGAAGATAATGATGAAGACATTGATCCCTGGCGTTCACTGGTGTGCGATACATTGAACAATATGGATCACCCTAGCGAAGCTGAGAATCTTCTCCATGAGCCTCAGCTAAGTTTTTTTGTTGAGAATTTGCGGCGCACCACCATAGATGCTATTAAGTCAATTAAAAAGCTTCAAGAAACTGATGAAATTTACGGCAAAATTATTAAATTAAAAAGGAAATTTCAGAAAGAAGATGATTATGAAAGTGAAGAAGCTTCGGAAGCTGCCTGGCAGGCACGCAGGTTTATGATCAGGGACAGAATCTTGAAAAAGAACATAGATCTTTTGGAAGAAAAAAGCGATGAAGATGATGAGAAACAAACCACTCATTTAACATATCCGTATGTGAGAGGACCTTCTATGCCTCTCAGGAAGCTAATTCCAAACATGCCGCAATAGACATGAGAATCACGGCAAGACTCACAGCATGTAATTTTATTGCTTAGAGCCCACCTTATTGTGAATATTGTTTTTTCAGCAGTGCATATCATTTGTCTTAAAAACCTCTGATCAAAAAAGTCTATTGGATAATTTATGTTGCACAAAGTATACACAATTTTGCTTGGATGAGTAAGGGGGCCAAAGAATCGTGGCTCCATGTTCATCCAACAAAATCAGATCTGCACTGCACATGTGCAGGTATGTGCAGCACATGTGCAGGTGTGCATTTCACATGTGAAGGTATGTGTAACACATGTGTGCATTGCACATGTGCAGGTACGTATTGCAGGCATGCACTGTTGATTAATGGAAGATGGCGTTTCAAGGTCACCTGCTAAACGGAAATAGCGATTCAGCATCAGATTAAACAGCGGATTGCATCAGGTGTTTTAGAGACGTTACTATTTCAAGTCACATTAGACGATTTGACTGAGTAAAATTTTGGTTTCAAGATCACATTTTTAAAACGCATTTCCATGTTAAAAATGTTTAATCAGTAAATCTAGTGTTTTTTAGCGGACGGATGGAAACCGTAATATTGTGCACCTGGAGGAAACGAGCTAAAAAACTCACCCTTCCAGGAAGATAGACAAAGTCTTGTTTATTCTATCGTGTATTAAAACACGGTTCAATTTACGATTCTTTTGCCAAAACTCATCGAGAAAATGTTTCACAACATCTAGCGTATCTTGAAAACATTGTGTTCCATTTGAAAAATGAGTCGGTCTCACTATAGTATCCAACGGAATGACCGCTTGAACGTTTGCGTACATTGACAAAACAGGAATCAGCAAAATGCACAGCGACAATAGAGCGGCTGCCATTATAACTGTCGCTTTTTTCTTCGTACTTTCCTCCATCTTTCTTACAATTGAAATCCCTGGTTCCTTTTATAGACATAACTGGTGACAGTAAGTGGGGGGGGGGGCGGTTTTGACGTGTGTGACCTTGACAGTGACGGCTTTGACGTTGTCGGTTTTGCGAGGGGCCATGGTGAAAGTAACCAGGTGGACATAGGGGGGGTCTGTTTTTTCCATAGTGAAATGAAATTATGGGGGGGTACATACTACTACTTTCCTGTTTGCTGTAGCTAAGTCGGCAACCCCTGTCGACCCGGTCGCCCCCCCCCCCCAAGACACTTACTTTCAGGTTCAACCAGCTATGCTATCTGCCACATGGCGAGAGCCAACTCTTCAAATCATCGTATCGAAAACACGTACCATGATTTCGCGATCACGTTGCGGGCAACTGACAGACGCAAGTTTAACACGTTAGTTTAGCTCAGCACGCAAGTTTTAACATTTGGCCATGTTATCGGGTATCTGAAAAACGGTCGTGTGATGTGGTATTAACCAACATCTCCGCTCCAATTGTTTAACAATATATCGCACAACTCCATTGTAGACCTATAACATACGCCAATCAACAAAATATCATGTTCATCTCATGGCCTACCGACTGAAAAAACATGTTCCTAGTTGCAAGAAAACGATTTCTGAAACGATATTTCAATTCAGTTAAGTCATTTCAACGCTAAAAATTAACTCTAGAAGTCATCCAAATCGAAAAACATGGAGTACGTCGGTCAAAATGACCAAATAATGACATGTACCTAAGCACACAAAGAAGTTGGGAAGAAAATTTGGTTTGAACTTTCAAAAAATTATGCCATAAATCGAATTTTCAGAGCAAAGTAGAAGAAAAATTTTTCAAATTTTTTTTTTAAGTTTGAAAAAAAAAATCCAAATTTTTTTAAAAAAAAAACGAAAAAAAAATAAAAAATTTTTTTTTTTCAAAGCCCCTAACCCTAGGTTGGACCCCCCCTCACTTTTTGGCCGGCCCCCCCCCACGGCACCATACCCCCCCCCCTTCGAAAATTGTTTTGGGCCCACATTTTGTTTTACGGTACTGTACACAACATTGTGCGGAAAATTTTCACAAATTTTTTTATTGTTGATCCCTAGGGCGTGCGTTCCGGCTGCTGTTACGATTATGTTCATTTGATAGAGGGATTTATCATAAGAAATCCATTCTCAGGCCCCACCGCCAAAACTTGATCGAGAATGTTGGTTCGTTGAGGGAGGTTGATGGTTGAGGGATGCAAATCTAGGCATTCTTAAAGAAAAGCGGGGACTGAATGACTGATAATGCGGCTCCCCCGCTCCCATATGCCAAAAATAAGGGAAACAAAACCGAAAACTAACACGGCCTTTAACAAAACCACGGAGGCAACACGGAACACGGAGGCTGCACGCTTAACAAAACCACGGAGGCAACACGGAGGCTGCGTGCAGCTAAAGTGACCCATATTTTACATGCATACAACACGCTGCGCACCTTTAACAAAACCACGGAACACGGAGGCACGCGGATTTGGGGAGATTTGGGGACAGGACAAATCCGTCTTCCTCCAAAAAAATTTACGTTTTTGTTAAACAAACAAATAAATAAATAAAGGCGCAATAAAGCAAAGCAAAGCTAAATGTCAAACCTAGACTTCAAGGATTACGGTAGCTCTCCAATGGGTCTCGACACGATTTTTTAAAAACGTCCCTGATTGCCAGCAAAAGCTACTCTATTGGTGGACACCGTTCATATGATTGCAACAAACAGTCCTATGTTTGAAGTTCGGGCACACGGGTTACGGTAGCGGTAGTTTTGGGTCTTGACACGATGATGCTGAAAACTACTTTGTTTCTTGCGAATAACAGTTGAAACCAATTAGAAACACGCAGCGTTTTCACAGAATGTCAAAACGTGAGTTCAAAGAATACGGTAACTCTGCTGTGTGGGTCTCGACGCGATTTTTTAATATAAAACAGCCTTTTATTGCCAGGAAAATACTAAAATTGGTGAACACCGTTCACATGATTGCAAGAAACAACTGTTATTCACAAGAAACAAAGGAGTTTTCAGCAACTTCGTGTCAAGACCGAACTACAGCTACCGTAACCCGTGGGACTTTACTTCAGACATATGACTGTTTCATGCAATCATGTGAACGGTATCCACCATTCTAGTAACTGTTCTTGGCAATAAAAGAACGTTTTAAAAAAACCGTGTCGAGACCCACAGCAGAGTTACCGTACTCCTTAAAATCCGATTTTTGACGTTCTGTGATAATGCGGCATGTTTCTAAAAGGTTTCAACTGTTATTCGCAAGAAACAAAGTAGTTTTCAGCAACTTCGTGTCAAGACCCAAACTACCGCTACCGTAACCCGTGTGCCCGAACTTCAAACATGAGACTGTTTGTTGCAATCATATGAACGGTGTCCACCAATAGAGTAGCTTTTGCTGGCAATCAGGGACGTGTTTAAAAAATCGTGTCGAGACCCATTGGAGAGCTACCGTAATCCTTGAAGTCTAGTTTTGACATTTAGCTTTGCTTTGCTTTATTGCGCTTTTATTTATTTATTTATTTGTTTATTTAACAAAAACGTAAATTTTTTTGGAGGAAGACGGATTTGTCCTGTCCCCAAATCTCCCCAAATCCGCGTGCCTCCGTGTTCCGTGGTTTTGTTAAAGGTGCGCAGCGTGTTGTGTGCATATAAAATATGGGTCACTTTAGCTGCACGCAGCCTCCGTGTTGCCTCCGTGGTTTTGTTAAGCGTGCAGCCTCCGTGTTCCGTGTTGCCTCCGTGGTTTTGTTAAAGGCCAACTAACACGCATTTTTGATATTATTTTTGACCTGAAAAAAAATTAAAAAAACGAAAAAAAATTCGAAAAATTTAAAAAAAATTTTAAAAAATGTTCATTTTTTTACTTTTAAAAAAATTAAAAAAAAAAATTTTTTAAGCTTACATCTCTAGGTGGGGGGGGTCACGCGACACCCACCCCCCAAAACCTGACACTGGACCATCCACACCCCCTTCGAAATTTGCTAGAACCACCCACCCCCCCCCCTACATGAACCTAAGTAACAGTGACACCCCTCAAAAATTTTCTCGGACCACCCAAAAATCATGAATTTTTGCTAAAAAATCATGATTTTTTGTCTTTAAAGTCCATAATATAAGCTAAATATATGATAACTTGACATTCTTCATTGTAATTTCAAAGATTTTGCAGCAAAATTTAGCGTTTTTCCTTTAAAATTTAAGCGAAAAAATCTCATGGGTGGGGTGGGGGGTGTGCACCCCCCCAGAAATTTTTCTACAATAGTGCACCCCCCATGGCCCACGCCTGGGGGTGTCACTGTACCATGACTGACACCCCCCACTGAAAAAATTTCGAATTATTTAGAGGAAAATTTTTCGAATTTTTTTAAAAAAATCGGCATTTTTGTTTTTGTTAAGGTTGGCCCCCCACCCCCCCCACCCGACGGTCTCTGGTGCTCTGGGGGGGGGGTCCGTTGGGGTCCCATGGGGGGGTGCATTTTTTCAAAATTTTCTGTGGGGGGTGCACCTAGGGTTGTTAAACAAAAATCAAATTTTAAAAAAAAGTGATTAAAAAACAAAAATGCCGATTAAAGAAAAATCGAAAAATTTCCCTCTAATATGCTCTGAAAACCTCGATTTTGGCACAATTTTTCGAAAGTTCAACAAAAAATTCTTTGTTTTTACCTCGTAAAACCTTTAGCAGTCGATTTTGGACCGTTTTACCGACTGATTTCAGGCTTCAACTACATCTGCGATAAAGTTTTTGAGCGTCCCAAAGGTTGGCTTACCATTTCCGATGCAGATAAGGTGACGATTCGCCTCGCAATCTAATTTTGAGCGTCCGAGCTGCTCCGTTTGCAAGCGTTACGTTGTCTGGTTGCCGTTTCGTGTCCTGCCGTCGCGACACATCATCAGAATTGATCGAATTTCAAGCCGGTATGTGTATTTTCACTTGGGCTGGGGACAATTAGTGACGTTTTAGGGGTCAAAACACTAGAAGAGGCATGGTAACGGTAACGGTTTGGAAAAGGGGTAATTGAGGTCACCAAAACAAAATCTCCTAAGTTCCGCCATACGGGAGTCATTCCGGAGGCGCTTGCATATCATATGTGGTTCTTCGAACTTTGATTTAGCACAACTTTGATTTTTGATTTTTTTTTAAATTTAAAAAAACAAAAATGACGATTTTTGTTTTTTTTAACAACCCTAGGTGCTATCTAATTTCAAAATTTCCACCGCTCCCCCAATGCCAGTTAAGTTTGCCAGTTAAGCCAGTTGATCAATTGTGGAGTTTTCCAAGTGACCAGTTAACTCGACAAGCGGCTGGCCAAGTTAGTTAGCCTAAGACTAAGGTTAAGCCTAAGCCTAAGCCTAAATTAAGCCTATGGCCAAAGTCTAAGCCTAAGCCTAAGCCTAAGCCTAAATCAAGCCTATGGCCAAAGCCTAAGCCTAAGCCTAACCCTAAGCCTAAGCCTAAGCCTAAGCTTAAGCCTAAGCCTTAAAACTTGGTGCCGGGTTTTGGGGGTGGATGTCAGGGACCCCTTTCCATAGTGTCCTGATCCTGGTCCTGTCTAAAACATGTAACATTATGCGTGCGGGTAAATGAAATTTGCAATGGCGAAAGTGGGAGTGCATTTAGTTTTTATGTTTTCATCAGAAACATTTGTAATCTTTCTAAATCCCATGTTCTCGTGTTTTTGTTCGCTGCCTTTTCCATGTTACCGTTTCTCCCTCATTTCTGGCCATCAATCATCATGACTGCCAGTGACACCAAAAAGAAGCAACCGATGGGACTTGCAGTGTCGAGTCGTCAGCTACAGTTGCGCAGGGCCAAAGACCCAAGGCACAAAACCAGCACAATCTACACTGGTTAGACTATTTAGATACGCAGCGGGTCACTACGGTAGTTTATGAATTGCCGCGTCAAGCATGAAATTAGGTCCCTTTGCATGCATTCACTGAGACGCAGAAGCAGAAACAAAGATAATAACAAACAGGTGTGTTCATGGTGAGCAATTCGCTGCCGAGCGCTGCTTTGGAGTACGGAATACGTTTGCCTTCGGTGGCCAGAAGTCTCGTTCAGAACACTGATCGCCCGTTGATCATTGCCTCACAGCCAAAAGGAATCATACAACCATTGGAGACTCGTGCGATAAGCGTGGTGGTCGATGAAAAGGTTTTGTGCTTTTTATGCTTTGTTGCGAAAAAGTTTGCTCAGAAAACTAAACACCACAATTAACATCACAGTTAGCTTCTTAGCTACATAATCGAATTGAAAATGCTAGTTCTACACATTGCAGGCACTTTCGTGGTGCCGCCACAAACAACAGCAACTTTTCCTTAACATCAAATGGAGAGTGGTGCAGTCGGTGGTGGACGGCAGAGCTCCGTGGCATCGCAACTTTGTTCAGCTGATCCAGGGCAGAAAAACGGAGAGCACCGACAGCCGACACCGCAGCGACAGCAACTCAGCACGTTCGCATACGGTTGCTGCCAGCTGCAATTCAAGCGAGGACGACAAAACTTTGACGTCTGCTGACGAGCAAGTGATTAACAAAATGTCACCAGATCACTCAAATCAATCACCGACTAGCCCGTCCACTCGTCACAGGGTGCATCTCATTGGCTCGATTGATGTCAGCAATTGCCGAATTGGTCTTTGTTGCTCGCCAATTCTAAAATTGTTTCAAACGAACTGCGTGTTTTTAGGAAATGCCAGATTGGTGTCACCGTGCGAGTATGCAGCCACTGTTGTGTGCCAGCAGCAAGTCAACAACAGTGTCCAATAGCAGCATTCAACTGGCAACGAGCCGAGTGCTCAGTCGACTGTCGCAGGCAAGTGGACTACTGTTGGGTCATTTGACTAGAAAACAAGCTTGACACATTTTTTGCAAAAAAAATAACAATTTATGTGTGTGTGACTATTTGTTAATTGGCAACCATGCTGATTGGCCTACTGCACAATTTTCTTTCAGATTATTTACATTTAGGAAGCGTTGCGAAACCAGCACGATGATGCCGAAGATGCGTACGCTGAAAGCAGTCCTTCAGTGCTCGTACACATCGGCGCACATCAATTGCACACGATGCAGCCTGATGCGATCGCAGATTTAGTGCTGGACGAACTGATGCTGGAACCGATCAAAGAAAGCAAACCAAAACTGGTTAGCAGTCACCAAAAATAGCTTGCCACAGAAATCAATGTCCGTAAAACGAAACTTTCGCAGAAGAAAATCAGTCGCAACTCCGAACGACGCCGTTGCTCAACGCAGCAACTCTCGTACGCAGCTGATTCGTCACCGTCGGCTGACAGCAACACAAGCACACGAACGGGCACAAGCATTCAAATGTCAACCACGGCTGTCAATCTTTGATCAAACTCGGCAGCTTTTGGCAACAGGATTTTGTTTTCGATCCCTGCAAGCTATAGATGGTATGAATAATTCATTCGTCAAACTCTGGGTTTGAATAATGAATGACGAATGAGTAATATATTATTCAAATAGCATTATTCACGTAATTTTTCAAATTATTCATTATTCACATGAATAATTTGCCGATAGTAGATGATTAATGAATAATGAACGATTGTTCATTGACTTTTACCTGCCACCCTGTTATTTTTTACCCTAACACATTCGTGTTTTAGTTATCGAATTACAGGTGTAGGTGCTACTGTAGGTGCAAATCATCAATGGCGGAGAGGATCAAGTGCAAATCACCATTTTAAACAAATCAACACTGATAAAAGTAAACAAAACGTTCAATTATAACTAAAGGCCCTAACGTCTGCTTTCAAAATCGGTTCAAGATAAAACTAATTGGCGAGAGTTGTTAGGTGTACAGGTATAACATATCCAAATTTCAGTTCAAACGGATAAACGGTGTAGAAGATATAGCCATTTAACCGTTGCTTGTCGTGTGTGCACACAGATAAACACAACAACAACAGAGAGAAACATAACACTGTCTCTTGTGACTTACGCGTGAGGGGTGCATAAATTGCTCACATGCGTATGTTTGTATGCCACATACAAAACAACCCCCTCGCATGATTTCCTTTCATGTGTTTGTTGATTTTTTTGATTTTGTGGACAAAAATGGCTGTATCTCGAGTTATATAAGACCAAATTGAACGATTCTTCCACTTTTCCAAACTAAAATTCACTCAGGATTTCAAAAAATGTGTTGAATTTTGCACAGATATTACGAATTTGCAAATAAAGTATAAAACAAGTAGTGCAATATGCAGGTGGCACATGGTTGAAATGCAAAAAAAAACATGATACAATTTTGACGTACTGCATAAACAAACAAAACAAATCAACCGCGAGTTCATTTTTAGTTTCAGAAGTTTGTTTTGGTGCACCACCTGTGG
Organism: Theristus sp. LFF4_11; assembly: GCA_030248135.1. Taxonomy (NCBI): domain Eukaryota; kingdom Metazoa; phylum Nematoda; class Chromadorea; order Monhysterida; family Xyalidae; genus Theristus; species Theristus sp. LFF4_11. Next base: position 25,080 of record JASANC010004934.1, read on the forward strand.
AAATTTACAAATAAGATTTCAGTACCTTCCTGTCAGTGTACATGCTTTTTGTTACTTTTCAGTGCTCATGAGGTATCACAAAATGCGAGGTTGGTGTGTCAATCAAGGTGTGTTCTGAGCACACAAACTTTTGCAACTTGTGCAACTTGTTTTAAACAAGTCCAATCTTTTTGTTTGCATTATTCATTCGTCATTAATAGTACTATTTGAATAATGGGCCCATTACTCATTATTCAAAATAGTATTATTCAAATAATTCAAAAACCCCATTATTCATTCGTCAACTAATGAATAATCAACCAATAGTATACCATCTATACTGCAAGCTGCCTCTGCTTTTTGTTTTCTGCCTTTGGTTATTCTGTAAAGGTTGGCACTAATTTTTGTGTTCATCTGTTTTTCAGTTCACTACTTATGATTAATGCCTCACAGAAAGATAAAAACAGGTACACATTCTTTTGAGTAATGCTAGGCTTTTTTCAAACTGTTTGGAGGTGAAGTGACCACGTTTTGTCGGCGTCACCACGACTTCTCATTTGAGTCTCATTTGTCTGACATGTATTGTCTTTTATTTGTACTGCTGCCGCGAAAAGAACTTCATAGTTGCAAACTGCTGATGATTTCACGTGCAATAGTTCTGATCACGCTTTGATCCAGCCGAATGTCGCCGTAAATGTAGAGCGCATGCTCCAACACGTCCAATTTCGCGTGCTCCATCTGAAGAATGTTCGGTATGGAAATGCCGGAGTCGAGGATGTCGTTGACGATGCGTTCGAGCATCAGCTGCACCCAGCTGTCCAGCTCGTCCAGTTGCCCGGTGCCCGCGGTGACGCCAGTGATTCGTGATTTGATCACTTTCGACGCGACCTCGTCAAAGTTGACGTTGCCACTGAGCAGCGTCGCGTCACGTGACCGCCGTAGACGCATGCTGCCGTGCGCGCTCGTGTTCATCTCATAAGACAGCACCTGAACACACGATGAACAGAAAAGTGAACAAGAAAAGAAACAAAAGCACAGGGTCCAATCCAAAGTAAGCTTATTTCAAGCTTACTTACCTAATCTGTCTCTGGTGTTTGAGTTACGTACAGGAACTTACTTTCTAACGGCCACCCATGGCGAAAAAGCCAACCTATGGTACAGGTGCAGGCCCGTTCAAAACCGGCTTGCTATTAGCGGCTCGAATCAAAATCGGCCCGTTCAAAATCGGCCCGGTTCCAAAGAGGCCGTTCAAATTAACGCTTGTTGAAAATCGGCCTGTTCATTTGCTTCCCGTTTATTTGCGTTCCGTTCAAATGCGTCTCAAATGCGGACTGGATTCATTTTCATTTGCGGTCTGTTCAAAACCGGCCCGTTCATAAGCGACCCGCCTCGGTGCGTGGTATGTGCCCTGAGCTATCTAGGATAAAAACCTGTCCCGAAGATGATCGTGGTAAAAACGGGAAGCTGTGTTTAGCACACATACTTTTTCGGCATTCTTCAAACAGCTGGATAAAAGCGGTGAATTGACGCAAACGGGCGGCAGTCCACAAACCTGTCTGACGGTATTCGTGTTTTTCGGCGACGCATACAAAAATATCAAGTAGTGCATGTTGAGCGAGACGACTTTCATTGGATCGCCAGTTTTGTGGAACTGCATCGTTGGTGAACTGAGCGGGAACGCGCGCAGGTGCACGTGTTGGTCCGGGTAGCCATCGGCGAGGCCGGGCAGCACGTCACCGATGCAGAACGCTGGCGCCCGGTGACACGTCGACACCATGAAGTCGCCGATCGGAAAATGCGCCAAGAGTTTTTTTTATTGTTTTCAACTGAAAATATTTCCGGTAAAAACAGTTTTGACATTTTGTACAGATCAGCCCCTTGCACTGGCGATCCAGGGATCACACGTGCAAGCCGCAAACCGCGAACTTATATAACGTATAATGATACCTTTTTTGTGGTTGGCTTCACAGTAACGTCGAGATAGTGCGAGCGAAACGCGTGGTACATGGCGGAATTGATGACAAAGTCGCCAATGGTCAACGCAAACATGGCGTCCTGGGGTGGTTGCTGGCGTGGCAGCACGTGTCGCGTGACGTGCGTGTGTCCACGGCCTTTGTACGAAATCTCACCAAGCGCCGACAGTTCAACGAACGATTTGTACACGCGAGGCTGCTCAACCAGATGATAATCGACCCAGAGACTCTGGATTTTCTGTGAAATTCAAAGAAACGGGTACCAGAAATATTGATTGGGTGCGGGCGCTGCATTTTGGTTTTGTGTGGCTGTATTATCTTTCTGACTCAATGCGGTTGCGGACGTAAAAGGAAACTAGTTTCAATCTGTATGTGGTAATTCAGAATACCCTAAGTGACCCGACCTCATTTAGGGTACTCGGATACCTTTGCCAATTTTGAATTGCCGCGTCGTGCATGAGACTGCTTACCCATCTATGCGCGCATTGAGACGCGGGACCAAAATCATGCGGATGCGCGAGC
>JASANC010004935.1:0-24766 GCA_030248135.1 Theristus sp. LFF4_11
TTACCGTATTACCCCCCATTAAACCCCCCCCACCATTAATCCCCCCCCCACCAATAAACCCCCACCACCCCCCGACCAGTTTCCGAATAACTCCCCCACAAATAATCCCCCATGGGGGATTAATTCGAGACCTGTTTGAAACACATACTCAGCGAATTCAGTGGTTGGTTGCAGTGAAAATGATGAAATTGTGTTACCAAAGGCCCCAAATAGGTGAGTTAATAGTAATTTCATTACAAAAGGCTGTTATAAAAGGAAATTTCTATGTAGAGTAGAAGTTTCTGCGACTTTCTTGCCTGCCATGCAAGGTATTTTTGCCATTTTTCAACAAACCCCCTACCCCTAGAAGTTTTTTGTATAATAAACCCCCCCCACCCACAATCCCCCCCCCACCAATAAACCCCCACCCCTAAAAGTCGCTGACGTATTAATCCCCCATGGGGGTTTATTGGGGGTAATACGGTATTCGGAAACCTGTCGGAGGGGTGGGGGTTTAGTGGTGGGGGGTCTTAAATGGGGGGGGGGGGAGTTGGGGTAATACGGTCTGTGTTTCTGTGGGGATGTGTATGTATTGGTGGTGCATGCGTGTATGTGTTGGACATTTGCATGTTAAAAATATAATTCGACTTTTTAGGTTCTGCGACTGAATGTGTGCAGGTGCAAAGGAAGCTAGTTTCAATGTTTATGCAGCAATCCAAACTCGGCTAAGTGCCTCGGTCCTTTTTAGGCGAATCGGATCACTTTGCCAATTTTGAATTCCCGCGTCATGCATGAAACTGTGTATATACCTCTCTATGCGCGCATTGAGTCTCGGGACCAAAATAAAAGATCATACATGTATCACCAAGCACTATCTTCAGACGATGAAGCTATGCAAGCCATCGCCCATACAGTCATAGCCGTGTGCATTTTGCAGCTTTTGTTTTTGTACCAAATCTACCACCATGTGGGCAGTGCATGAACAAACCAAAAGCGCAACTCTATTTTTTGGTCGTCGCGACTTGTATCACTTCCGAAAAGAGAAAATAAATTGTTTCCATCCATGAGGCCCAATAATCTACTGCGCGGGCGCCGCTGTGTCTTTTTTCGAGCGTGTGCAGAGATATTGAGAATATCAAAACGACGACTCTAGCGAGATACGCAAAAACATGCTCTTGAAAACAGTTTTTGCGCCTGTTTTGACATAAATCACTGGCAGTCATACCGTTTTTACTACTCTTTTTCGTGCAGAGGATGAAGGCCCTTTCTTGATAGCATTATTTTGTTTTTCTAAATTGTACACACATTTTCAGGCTCGTTGGCTTCTTATTTGAAGTTTTTAGTCAACTTCATGAAAGCTTTAATCAATGCGAATGTGTGCTTTTCACTGCATAATAGCACGGTGTCTTGTCGGTGGTTCCAAAAACTTTTTTATCCACACCACACCACATGCGTGCCTGTTTTGCATTACACTGCCTGCACATGTATGTATATTTATTTGTGGATACCGTAAAGTCTTGCATATAAGATCTCCTTATATAAATTTGAAAATAAAAAATTTCTGAAAAAAGTGGAATTTCGTGTGACAGCCTTATAAGTGGGAGGAGGTCTTATAAAGCGAACATCAGGAATTCCGGGCCTTATAAACGGGGTAGGATTTCGACCATGTCAAAATTTTGAATTTTTTGGTTTCCCGCCGTGTGACACTCCGCCCACTTTTGGGAGGGGGTCTTATAAGGGGAGGAACCTTATATGCAAGACTTTTACGGTATTTGTATCAGTGCTCTCTCTTTTTGATATGCCCGAGGGAATGTTAGAGAAAAGAAACGTGTTTTCGTGCAAACATCCAAAACAGTTTCAAGACTCAAATGAATGATTTTTTTGCGACTGAACATGTTTTTTGTTGTGCAGATCACTAGTTGGCCAGTTGGGCACCGCACGTTTTACAGCAGCAGCAGCACTGCCACAGCATACGATATCGCATGTGTGTATGTGCCAGTGTGTTTGTCTTGGTACCGCACAGCACCAGACAAGAACGTGCGTGTTGAGTGCAAGTGCAGGATCTTCTGAGTCGGCTCTTTTAGCACGTTGCAACAAACTGCCAAAAGACGTTTGATGTGTCCATGACACACGCATGTGCGTGTCGTCGTGTCTGTCTGCTGCTTTCGGCATTCGGCTTACTTTTAAAACTTTTGCTTTCAGACTTTTGGCGCTTGTATTCTAAAACCGTTTTAAGCTTTTTATGCTTTGATATCTTTGTTTTGTTAAAAAACAGCAGTTGGAAATGGTCATTTGGAAAACCCGATTGTTTCAAGCAACAAACGCTGTTGTCTGTTTTATTCATGACCAAGAACAAGAGAACTGTCAACTCTTCTGAAAAAGCCGTCAGCTGGATTGATGCTGTTTGTTCACTGGCGAGCAGTATTTCATGCAAGAAAAACTTTCAAAAAAGTCACCAAGTAGTGATTCCGGCTTGACAATAAAACATGGGTCAAGCCTGTTGTGGTTACCGGAGTAATGCAGGTTGGTCAATTTCACTCATTTTCTGCTTTTGCCTGAAAATGCCGATTAAAATGAGCGACTGACTGACTGACTGAATGAAATTGTTTTTTCATATGCCGTCTCAACATTCAAAGAACGATCAGCATCTTTCAAATTGAATTGAAAGTTTGAAAAGCAATGCGGTCAACAACACCGCCATTGGCATTAGGTCACAACAACACCGAGTTGATCAAGTCTCGGTTGAGGAGATCGTCTACTGACTGGACAAATTACTGAACCAATCAACGTTTTCCACAATTTCTTCATCTGTTCATCAGAATCGTGGAAATTTCCCAGCAATAAATACTTTGTACAGTAGTAATTTGTTCAATAGTTATTTTATTACAAAATATTTCAGTGGTAATTTGCTCTATCGTCTCAGTGAGTCAGTCTACGTTCGCCTGTTCTTCATTCACGCATAATTTGCGCGTCACACAGGCGGCCGAGGTCGTTCACCGTCGTCAGCGGCCTCCGCACGGTCACGCAGCTCGCAGCAGCCGCAGCAACACCGACGCATTCTCATGGGATCATCGTACGACGACGAAGCGCTCTCAGACACCCGCTCGGCGCCGTCCGTATCGCTGCAACACGACCAAGTGCGTTCCAGCCAACTGTGTCACTGCTCGTGGCCTCGGTGCTAGCGCGTTTAGGCCCACTCATGCACGCGCGCTAACATGAACGTGCGTATGTCAATGTGCGTATGTTCTAAAACTGAAGCGCGCTGTTTTTTTTTGCTTCGTGAATGTGTAGCGAAGTGACGCGCGTCAGCGCGCTTCAACCTCCATGAATGCATGGCGCTTTAGATTGGTTGGGAGATCGATGTGCGTTCGGGCGATCGAGCCCCGCCGAGGGGTGTTATGGACACTTTGAATGTCAGGAAAAACTCATGGGTGCCCTACTTGATGGCGTTCTGTACGCTTTTGCGCTTAAAAACGATCGCCTAAATTACTGTTCATTCGTTTGTATCTACCTACCACCAAAAATCATTCACTAAAAAATGCCCGTTTATCATGCACAGGCAACAGAAAATGCTATTCATATCACTCTTCAGTCACAATTTTTTCCCCGAAGAGATATGTGCAAAAATGAAAGCTCGACGTTCTGAGCATGACAAATGCATGTTTCCTAGCACGTTAGACACGTTTCAAAATGGGCTTTAGTTCTTGTAAAATAGGCGGAGGGAGTGGAAGCGGAAGACACGCGATAAGTGCGAAACGTCATTACTTTTTACTGTTTTCAGGATCATTTCCGTCAAAATTAACAAAGGCAATCAGTCAGCTCATTGCCCGGCTCACTGACTGGCCCCAGCTCAATGCAGCAATAAAAGTCGATTCATAAGTTTTTGAATTTCTTTCAATTTGCGATTTCAATTCAGGTGACCGTGACCAGCAATCCAACGTCGGACTTTCATTTCGACATGATTCGCACGCAACGCAACAAGCACGCGCACCACCAAAACCCGAAATCAGCCAGTCCGTCGATGTTCAATGCGGTCGATGCTGACGGGGTGAGAAGAAAATTGAAAAAACTGTGGGCCCATGGGAGTACTGCAGTCCATGGTCTCGACACGACCTTGCATATTGCGGACGTCTCCAGTCGCCATGAAAGCTGATTGCGATTTTCAAAGATACAGTGGCGACCAAAAGTTTGGAAACGTTTTTCACCCGATAATAACGGGAGTCTGATCACGCGAGATCGTGCCGAGATCAAGTACGGTATGGGCCTACTGTACTGGTTTTATCGTAGATTCATGGGCACATGCAACATTGTGCCGATGAATCATGGCATTTTTCTGACAGCTTCAAACATTTAAAAAACTCTACCATTAACCACAACTTGCATCCAATTTTTTTGCAGGTTCGACTGCACAACGTGCTGCAATGCAGCGAGGAGCGGAGTGACGTGATATCAGACAATTCAACGAATCATAATGGAACGATGGAGAAGATGCCAGTGCACTGATTGGCCGTTTCTAATTGGTTTTATTTGCAATATCTCTGTTTTGTGAACGGAACGGAGTTTCTGATCACATTCACAACCGTTAAAAACAATATTAAGTGCCGTTGTTCGCCAGATAGAAACACACCGCAGCGTCCCCGGTTCGCCAAAAGACAGACGGACACAAGACAGAACTGCCAAAAGGTGTTTTATTGCAGACAGATCTCATAGTCAAACAAGCACACATGTCAGCTCCCTTGATAGCACGTTTTACGTAGCAGCCAATCAACGCAGCACGATTAAAAACGGGTCACACCAATTATCGCCACGATGCAAACCATCCCATTGCTACCGACACTGCGTTGGAAACGGCCCACCACAGAATAACGTTGTTCAGAACTTTTTAAGCATGGTGAAGTGAGAAAATTTGCACTGGCAGCGGTTAAAAATTGCGATTTTTCAGCAAAAAAATGTTTACAGCTGCGCGCAACGACATTGAACAAAAAACAAAGCCATACCTATTGATGTATCCGTTGTGCCCTGTTTCGGATTACAAAACTAATCCAACAGTCAGGTAACGCAAGTTTCAATCAAACAGTAAACGTCACTACGGTTTTCTCACAGCTTAAGCAGCTGTCTCTATCCACTAAGCAGTTCTTTTGAAGTTATTGACAAAAAAGCAAGGACAGATGTACAAATTTTTGTCACGGAATCACTTTTTGGCTTGATTGGACAGTGGCTGTCATCAACTGAATCACTCGTTCACAATGAAATCACAAAAAAGGATTCGCAAAAAATCTTTTTAAACAACGGTTCAAAACAAAACATACCACGGTTTGACCCCCACCATACCCGCGCGACGGTGCGGGGTACCGATGTGCGCAGCCCTCAGAACCGGCGGTGGAAGTTTGGCGACACCGGTTTGACAGCAGTGCACCACTTTGAGGTCAGTGCACCATTTGCAAGGCAGCAGGTGCAATGAAGCAAAACTCGCAAAGTGTGTTCTTGCGGGCTGCACACCGGTTTGAGGGCTGCGCACATCGGTACCCCACACCGTCGCGCGAGCATGATCCCCACAATAGAAAGTCCGAAAATGCATGAAAAAGAATCCGTTTTTAAATCAGAAATCAAAAAAAGAACCCAGAAAAACGTTTTCAATCACAAGCACCCTGCGCCAGATGAGAACAGAGAAACCAATCACCAAAACATCACAGAAGACTTCGGTGAAATAAAAAAACGTAAAACGTTTAATTCGGTGCTCGGCTCTGATAAATAATCAAATAAACGAGCGCTGATTGGTCGTTCACAAGTTGTTACACAATGCAGCCTATTAGCGTGTGCCAGCAGAGCGATGCGAAACAACCGACTCGCCAACAAAACAACAACAACAAGAAACAAGGTTTCGTCATCATCATTATCACCGCCATTTCAGCCAGTAATAAATCAGGAACATGATCAGCACCGTGCAAATCATGCCAATCGCCAGAAAGAGCTTGTCCTCCGTGGTTCGTCGCTCGATCAGTCGCATGACGGTGTTCGAGAGGCCCAGCTGATTGGCGACGTCCAGCATTTTGCGGCGAACGTTCTTCAGCGAGAAACCCTGCTCGCGAATGTGACCTGGCATAAAAGAAACCGTGCAAAAAAATAGTCGGCTACAGTGAAACTCTACATTATAGGCAATCAGCTGATTATGCGACTATGCGAGACAAGAGCACCGGAGTCACGTGGGTTGAAAGTTGTAAATATGGCGAAGCCGAACACAAACAAAGAATGCAACATACAGAGGGTGGCACAAAAAAGCACCGCAAAAGCGCACGTTCTCAAGTGTACTCCACTCCACCGTATTGCCCGTTTTAAGTCAAACGCTAGACAATCAGCTGATTGTGATCACCAACCAATCAGCCGATTGCCTATAATTCAGAGTTCGGCTGTTTTTTTTTCGACATTTTTCGCGACACACCCTGTACACGTAGCCGTCGCCAACTGACCGAGCACCGAGTGGCCGTGATCGATGAGATTGTCCAATTCGCGGTCAGCATTTCGCAATCGATCGTTATGCTCCGCGTCGGCGTCGTCGCCAATCAGAACGCTGGTGGCGCCATTTTCGTTGGCCGTGAATCGCCGCTGCAGCAATTCGTCGCGCATCGCCCGCTGCTGCTCACGTTGGGCGGCCTTTTTCGAAAGAGCATCCAGGGCGGCCTGAACAGGCGAATGTGCAAACTGCGCAATCACGTTGAGATACCAGAATGTTGAATTGTGTGCATGGCATTTAGTTCTACAGCCGAACTCTAAAATATAAGGAATCAGCTGGCTGGTTGGTGATGGTGATACATGCATTCGGTGCAAACGAAGCTCAAGCGTCTCGCTACAGCAATGCCTGCACAGAAAGCACGCATCAAGTGACTACCAACCGATTAGCTGATTCCCAATAATTCAGCTCGACCGTATATCCATGCGTATTTTCGATAATCGTTTGAATTTTTTGCGCCAAGGCAAAAAACGTGACACAAATAAACTTTTTTTGACATAATCAAGCGCTCTATTTTGTTGTTTCCAACAGTTGCAAAACGTTCGATTTCTGCTGGCACCATCGTATGATGGAAAGTTCGGTCAGGAAGACGGTGCACTTTGTTACAACAGTCATGTTGCACATGTCAGAACGTTGCACAGTCACAAACCAACCAGAGCTCCGATCAGCTGCGTGTTTCTTTGTGACCATGCAAGACTGCTGCTACAGGCTACTGTCTATGCTAATGCTACACGACCGATGCTAACCAATAAGTGTTGATAGTCGTATCGCAGTTGATCGACCCGGTATTTTGAGTGACGCCGTTGGTGAGGCGGTTCCCTGTTCACAATTGATTCCAAGCGGTCGCAGTTTTCGTTGATCTGGAAAAGAAAAACCAAAATATTTTTAATATTTGAAGCACGCCCCCCACCGATTTCGGAAACCCGAAGGTACCAAACTCCGGTGGGATTGGGGAAATCAATCAATCAATCCGACTTCACAGTAACGTCGATCCGCCTTCAAAGTCCTTGCAATGCAAGATCTCTGACAGACAGACAGAGACAACTCGATTTCACTTCATTTTTACCAACAGCAAGCTGCAAGCAGCTCAGCCACAGAAAAAAATCAAGAAAAAAAAACAGTTTACTGAAAAAACGTGAATTGTCTGACCGAATGCAGCTGTTCCCGAAGTCGATTCTCAGTTTGCCGCGTTTCATGCGCCGTACTGCAGCGTTCCATGTCGGCGAGACCGAGCGGTATTTTCTGCAAGAGCGCCGCCGTCGCCGTCAACAGCGATTCCATTGTTGGCTTGATTCGCTCGCAGTTCGTCGGTCGGCCCCGGTGGATTTGTTTTCGACGTCTTTGTTCAAAATAAAAATGTTATTTGCGCTTTGCCAACACTGCGGTGAGGCGAGGGCAGGACTAGGAGGTTCAATTTTTATAAACTTAAAAAAAAATCTTTAAAAAAATTGATTTTTTTAAATAGTTACTTTATTTGTGGTATTTACCGGAGTGCTACATTATGAAAGAAATGCACATGCATCTTCATCAAAAATCCATTCCACTGGCACGGGTGCAGCGGCTGCACACGCACAGCATCTATTCATCTGTGGAGAAGTGTCGGGAACCCATCTGTAAAACTTGTCGATGCAGAAAAGGGATCAGAAAACAACTCTGTCTGTCTGTTCCTTCTGCCATAGTGCAAGCGAAAAAATTGACGATGTGTTCTGTTCTGTTTGACGTGGTGAGGCATACAAATAAACTTGATTGATTGATTATGAAAATCGGCTAAAGTCACTTTTCAGTGATATTTTCTTGTCTCTTGTGCCGTTCCGTTTGTTCAGTTCAGAGATCCTTTGATTTCCGTCTGCGATTGCTGCCCGTCTGAATTGTGCCAAGAGTGATTTTGGCTGTCACAAATTTTTAAATGATAAAGTTTTGAACAGCGGATCGAATGTGCGTTCAGAAATTGTTCGTCGTTGTAGCCCGGTGCAACCTCCAAATCAGCACGTGTCCAACTCGTTTTTCATTTCTTTTTCTGGGCAAACCAATCAGTGCGATCAACCAATCGACCTTCCTTTAAAATCTCTGTTTATCATCACGATCAACCAATCAACCAATCATGGTCTTGTGCAACGTGCAACCAATCACCGTGTCACTTGTTTGTTTTTCTGGGTCAACCAATCAGAGCGGCCTTTCGCCATTGGGTCGGTCGAAAGCACACGAATGGCGTCGCTTCATCAGCTTTCTCACTACGTTCCTTAATTCAAGAAGTTGCAACAAGGAATTGCATTTTCTCTCTTTGGTTGAAAAACTAAATAAATTTGGCTGCCACACCTTTTTAAAATGTCTATTTCTGTTTTTAAAGCGTGATTGCTTATAATTCACGCTCTTGTTTTCTTTTTGCTGTTTAGTACAAAATATTTCTTTCCCTATGTAGGCCAACCGGTATTTACCCATACACAGCCCAAGTTTCAGGAATTCAATCCGTCGACGTGGTGCCCTTGTGGCGCCAGAAACAAAAACTCGAGTCGCTCGTCTCAAGCTGGCCGAAGGCAGGAAGCGGTCACTGTCACTGGTTTCCTCGCCGACGACGTCGCCCATTCTCCAGGCGCCCAAGCGTGCAAATATGGCCGAGCCGTCGGCGTTGGAAGCTATTCTGACTGCATTGACACAACAGATAAAAGAACAAAAACTATCTAATTCGCCAACAGCAACAACGGCAAGAGGAGTTCATTCGGCAGCAACAGCAGCGGCAAGACGAACGCGACAGTGCGATTATTGACTTGCTAAAGAAACAAAGTGAAATGCTCAGTGTTTTGATGAGCAAATTCAACGCGCCACAAGCTGTTACGAACAATATCGATCACTGTGTGTGTGCACATAACAATGTGTGCTCTTGTGGCTTTTGTGTTCAGGGCATTCTTTTTGTTAACTAGCACTGTTACTTGCTTGCTGTTGCTCATCACTTGCTGTTAGCTGTATTTGGGATGGCACAGGAAAAATAAGAGCCCATAAACAAAAAATAACAAAAAAAAAAAAAAGAAAAAAAAGAAAAAAGAAGAAAAAAAACAAGAGAGAAAAACTGCGATGAAGAAAAGAAAAGCAACTGTGACGTGTTTATTTTGCTTTCTCTTGCTTAATTTAATCGTGCCTGAATGTCAATCGTGGCCGTTGTGCGCTGTCTGATGTTGTCGGTTCGTGATGTTGTCGGTTCGTGATCGCGCTATTTTATTTATTTCTTCTCTCAAGCTTCAATTGTGTTTGCGCGTTTTTTTTAACATTCATTGTTTCTGACTGTCGACGGTTGGTTTTATTTTGTGGATTTTGTTTCTTTGTGTGAATACCCGGGCAGTCATCTGCCCATTCGTTTGCATCGACTTTTTGCTTGCTTTCATTCATGCATTCACCAAGTTCATCAATAATCTCGTGTTTCTTTAGGTTTTTTTGTGACATCAATTGTGTTTGTTTTGCATAATGGAAGTTTTGTGAATGTGTTGATGTGAACTTGCCGTGAGGCATACAAATAAAATTGATTGATTGATTGATTGATTGTGGAAAGTTACGCTAAAATTGGAAAGCGCCATTTTTTTAGTTAATTAAAAAAATTAATATTTTTTATTTAAAAAAAATTGGGATTTTCTTTTTTTCGAACCCTTGTTGCACGTGCTGCACCACTCCCATCCCATTTCAGATCAGATATGACATATGAGAAAGAAAACAAGTTAAAACTGTGCGCCGTTTTGTCAACTGTAAATTAACTGAACCAAACAAAATCAGCTTCGAAGACAAAAAAACAAATCATGTTTCAACAACCGGTGACTTCATCAACAACAGCAACATCGACAGCAGCTTCGATCGTTGCGCGCCGTCACGACGATGCTGCTCCCGTGACGTTTGAACTTGGTGGAGCGACGTTTTACACGAACGGAGTTCTCGAGCTCGATGCGCAAAATCTGATAATGAATTCGCAAGAAGATTGTTAGTGTTGTTTTACCACCGAAATTGTCATTGATGTTCAAAAATTAACCAAGTTGTGGGATAGTTCTCTGCATTTCGGCATTCTCTGGCCAACATCACAAGCAGAAGAGGGCATAGTTGTTCCAGAGCCGAGGGGTTGGGGGGGGGGCGATATAGATAGCTGGAGCAAATTTTTTAGATAGATAGAGAGCTGGAAAATTTTGGGGGGGCATGTGACTTTGGGGGGGGGGGGGGCGGTAAAAATTTTGAAATCAGATAGATAGATAGCTAAAACGCTAAAAAACTATAAAAACAGCAAAATAATGCTAAAAATATGCTAAAAATCAAGTGTAAACGCGTATTTTGCCTAAAATTAGCAAAATTTTAACGAGTTTCGAGCAAAAACGGTCAATTATGGTCAAAAATTGACTCATTTTATATCTTCGAAGACAAAAATTTTCAGATAGATAGCTGGCTGAGAAATTTTCTTAGATAGATAATAGCTGAGCCGAAAAAACTTCTCTGATAGAGATAGATTCGAAAATTTTTTGGGGGGGGCCCAGGCCCCCCCCCCCCTAGAACAACTATGGAAGAGGGGTGGCCTCATCGGTGATGTGCCCCTCTTGAACCTGAAATGCGGTTCCCACGGATCCCACGCCCATCTGCGTTCAGCGTAAAATCACAAAAACTCGTAGCGTTCGCGTTCCGTTGTTTTTCCGGATGATAATGCCTGCTTGAAATTGTAGGTCCGATTTCACCTGAACGCAGTGGAACTGATTGCACCATTCTCCATGCTATTTGCACACTTCACTATAGCTAATCTTCATGAATGCCATTTTTCATCCAATCTCATTTCCCCACACGCCCCATCACCACCAATTCCATTCCATAGGGATGGAAAAAAACCGTTTTTTTATATTTTGTATTTAGTAATCGGTTTCTTTTTACGGTTTTAAAACTGTTTTAAAACAGGACATCTCGAAAAAGGTTTTCCAGCTTCAGAATATTGCTCTGAATTAGGGATGGGTCCGGCAAATCCGGACCGGATCCGGCCCAAGCGTGTTCCGGCCGGGCCGGATTCGGTCCAAATTGCCGGAATCCGGACCGGAATGGCCTTTTTATGTCTAAAAACATCCACGCTCATTTCGTGGTTCCTTCATCACATTTTCAGCATGAAACAGCACAGACACAGAGTCAGCAAGACACGGACAAATTTGCTCCGGAATCGGGACCGAATCTAATTTTAGGCGCCGGAATCCGGACCGGAACCGGTCCATCCCGACCCGACTCTGAATTTTGCCAAACACAAGAAAAGCTGAAGCAAGAAACTTGAGCAAGAAAAGCTGGCTAAAACCTGTTCTTGTCGGTTTTGTGAACAATAATCAACGGTGTTCTAGTCAGCAACAAGCATCAGATTTCGATAACACATTTTAGCGGTGGATTCGACGACTGAAAATTCAGATTTTCTGTTGGTAAAAAATCGGTTTCTTTTCCGTGCCATCCCTACCATTCCAGGAGCCTGAAGGTATGAAATCAAAATTCTGTGTCTGATAACATTCGATTGCAGATGCAACGACGACGACGTGCAATAACGGCGGCATCTCGGTCATGAACGGTTTCGCGGGCGCTCCGGGCGCCGTTTTGCCGCTGCAGACAACAGACGCAGCAACCGCGAGTCACGATACAACGCTGCAGCAGCAACAATTTCCGGTGAATCCCAATGCGCTCGAAATCATTCCGACCCTGAACAGTGGACCGCTCGTGACGAGTGGCCTTGGCCACGGACATTATGGTGAGCTGTGGCTGTGGTGCTCAGTTTTGAGAGTTTTTTGGGGATTTCTTTTTTGTTTATTGTTTTTTGAAGAAGCAATGTTGACTTTGGCTTCGATGGACAAAAAATATTGTTGTGGTCCGAACGTCCGGCAATTTTCAGTTGATCGAGCGGCTAAACTAGATCTATGGAGCGAACATCCGCAAACCATTTGTATTTGTTCATATCACAGCATTTGGATTTGTTTTATGTTCTCAAATTTATTAACGATATACCAACGTTTAACTCATGTCCATTCCGTCGTTCGATCAATCTCAATTCCATCCAGTGCGGACCAACACAAAGCTGTTGCACAAATGTCAAGAAAGCTCTTGTGCATTGTTGTTTTGTTTGCAGTCAGTGAACGGCCGTCAACAATGTCGCACAACGGATACACAGATGCAGCCAAGCACGTAGGCAGCCAGCTTGCCCCACCACTGCAGCACCCATTCGAGCCCCCCGCCAGTCTGCGCTGTGTGGCGCCGCCGTCCATCGTGAACGGTGACCTGTCCGGTTGGTTGGTGGGCCAGGATTCGCTTTGTGTGCAAGTTTTATCCGTCTGCTTGATGCTTGGCCGTCAAACACGCCTGTCACTATTTTTGGTTGTTGCTGTTTTTTGCTGTCACTGCGAAAAGCTACCCAACTGGATTTTATTGGTTGTGTTGGTCAACCGCTCGTGGCCTTGGCAACGCGTTCGACTCTTGTCTGTGCATTCGGGGGATCGAGCCCCGCCGAAGGGTGTGTAGGCACTTAATGACAGAGAAAACTCGATGGGCACCCTGACCCTACTCGACGGCGTTCTGTACGCTTTCTTGGGTTATCGCTAGCCATGGCTAAAAGCATCGCCAAAGTCACTGTTCGTTCGTTCACTGAAAGTTCATGTCAGTTTCACACGCCGGTTATCATTCTCAGTTCGTCCAGCGCAAGCAGATTGTTAAAACGAGCAGCATCAGATCAACGAAAGCGAATTAACAGATTTGAGTGTGCAATTCTTTCAGGCGACTTCCAACCATTAGCGGCTGATCTTGGCTCGTTGAATTTTCAGCCGACTCCGCCTTTTCGACAGCAACAAGTGCAGCAGTTGACCAGCACTGCCGGTGTTCAAGTTGGTTCGCGAATTGCATTGTGTTCTCAATAAAATTAGCGCCTCCGCTCGACAACTATCGAATCGGGATCATTCATTCATTTTATTTTGCAAGAATGCAGCATGCTCCGCTAAAACTGTTAAGACTGCATGAGATACGGAGACCCATTAAATTTAAGATTTTAGCGAAGAGACCGCGAAGATTTTAGCGTTGTCATTTTTGTGGTGTAGAGACCCAGCAGCATTGTTTACAACCATTCGGTCCAACCAAACTCCAAAACACGAAAAAGGTCACAAAATTCACAACACACATGTAATAAAATTCGTGGCCCACGGAAACGACCACACCAAAAAAGTGGCTCCGGCAAAGGAGTGGTCCGAGTGCGTTCAGCTCAGCTAACTGCTTTTCCAACGACAGCTGCAAGCGGGCGGCATCGTCCCATCGGGCACCGCCGGCTCCAGTCCGCGGCCGCCGAACGCTTCGAACCCGGACCTGAACAATGAGTACGCACATTCAAACGGGCTCTCCTCGAGTGTCAAGTTCCATTCGCCGCGGCGTCCCGGTCTTGGACGGATGGGCAATCAGATACTGCTTCGCGCTAATCATTTCCAGGTGTGTGTGTGTGTGTGTTCCGATGTCGAAATCTGGTGTTGGTTGTGCTTCTTGGCATTAAACAGTTTTTTCTTTGCACACCTTATTTTTTGCTGGACACCTAAAATTATTGAGTTCAGGTTCACACAAGATACCTAAGTCGCTTTGAAGCGAAACCCCCAGATTGGACTGAGTCTAGTTGAGTCACAGACTCTTCGGAAGACGTGACTCCTTTTTCCAACTGAAATAGTTTTGGTTTTTAGGTTCGAATTCCATCCGGCGTACTGCACCACTACGAAGTGCTCATACAGCCTGACAAGTGCCCGCGGCGAGTTAATCGGTAAAAAAAACTTTTCTAACGAAGAAAATTTGTGCTTTGAATGGCGCAATGGTGATTATTAGTTTCTTCCACAGCCCATTTCATTGTTGCAAAGTATTTCGGTGAGAAAAGTACCAAACATTTGCAGTGAAATCGTGGAAACGATGGTGCAGGCGTACCAGCAGCGCATCTTCAACAACAATCGGCCGGTGTTCGATGGACGCCGCAATTTGTACACGCGCGAGGCGTTGCCGATTGGCAGTGATCGGGTGAATTTTGGGGTAAAATCTGGTTTTTTGGGCAATGCATTGGCACAGCTGGCGGAGTTCAAGTGTAGTTCAACGCCGAACAAAAAGCAAAATGGGCCCACTTCAGGTTGAACTCGAGGTGACGCTGCCGGGCGAAGGTGACGATCGAAAGTTCCGGGTGGCCATGAAATTCAACGACGAAGTGTCGCTGTTCGAATTGCAAGAGGCGCTCAATGGAGGCCGAACCACGGTGCCCCGCAAGAGCATCGAGGCGATTGACGTCATCCTGAGGCATCTGCCGAGCATGAAGTGAGCGCCGTTCGTTTCGCACCTGGGTTTTTTTAGTGGAAAAACCTGAAGAGTATTCATCCACCTAGCTGCAAAATTCTAGGTGTATGAGCCAATTTTTTTGTGTGTGCGGTGAGAAATTTCAGGTTTAAAATTTATGCTAGCGTGTTCTGTTCTGGTTCTGTGCGAAGCGAATGAAATAAATGTGTGATTGACCGAACAAATTATCAGATTTTCTTGTTTTTGCCAATTTTTCCAGATACACGCCCGTCGGTCGATCGTTCTTCTCGGCTCCGGATCGCTTCTATCATTCGCTGGGCGGTGGCCGCGAGGTTTGGTTCGGCTTTCATCAGTCTGTGAAACCGTCGCACTGGAAGATGATGATGAACATTGATGGTTGGGTGGTGTTTTTTTCAGTTTCAGTTTTTGATGAACATTGTAGTCGACGTTTTCGACGTTTTTCCTGCAGAAATGCACAGTGCACCCACCACCGCACCATAGGACTGCTCATTTGTCTGCATCTCACTCAGTCTTACTCTTAGGAGGTCTCTTGAATCTTGCTTGACTTGACCACCCTGAGAACCAAAACGCTTTCCCGGACGTTGGTGCTCTTCAGCCCTCGAAATACGATATTCAACGCAGACTGCAGTGTTTTTCTTTGCACTCTTGTGTTGTTGTTCGGAGACCACCCCGAAAAGATGATGTACCGGAAACGAGCAGGGCTGACACTTCAGAGAGACCAGTTTTCGACGTATGGCCCCAATGCGCAATATCTAATCCACAAAGCGCCCATGTTGCACTGCTGTTGCTCAGTGTCCGCCACTGCATTCTACAAGTCCGTGTCGGTGGTCGAGTTCCTGCACGAAGTACTGGAGCCGATCACCGTTGACGACTTGCGTCGGCCGCTCTCAGACTCGCAACGAGTGAAGTTCACGAAGGAGATCAGAGGACTGAAGATCGAGATCACGCACTGCGGCGCCATGCGACGCAAGTACAGGGTGTGCAACGTGACGCGGCGGCCGGCGCACACACAGACGTCAGTCTTTGCGGGGGGGATCAGGGTGACTTTTGGAAAAATGGGAAAAACAGTCAATTCGTGCGTTCATTTGCGAATTGATTGGCTACATCGAATTGGTGGGAGCAGCGAAATTGGTGAATTAGTGATGTCACTCTGAGCCAGTGAACCAATTCAAATTCAATAGCAGTCAGTTCGCTGATTTTCTTGCCGTGTGAATTAATTTTGAGTTCAATAGTATTTTTCACCATTGTGAGTGTGGCAGTTGTGCCAATTTGGAAACGAAGAAACATCCAATAAAACTGTTCGTATTCCAGTTTTCCGCTGCAAATCGAGACCGGCCAAACAATCGAATGCACGGTGGCGAAATATTTCCTCGACAAATACAACATGCGACTGAAGTATGACATCATCAGAGAATTTGAATATTTCGTTCCGATGTTTTTTTCCTGTTTGAAGAAATCCACTTTTTCGAAGACCTGAATTCTGAATAAATCGCTCGCTTTTACATGTTGATGTTTTGTTGATTTGCTCACAGATTCCCGAACCTGCCGTGTCTGCAAGTCGGCCAAGAGCAGAAGCACACTTATCTCCCGCTTGAGGTCGGTTGAAAGATACCTTTTTCTGTAATTATTGCGTTTACTCAACAAAGGTTACTCATTTCACTCTCGCACTCCACACACACACAAAGCAAGTTCCCGCAGGTTTTGGTAAAAAAATCCAGTAGATTTACAGTGAGCTCTGAACTTCCACCGCTATATTATGCCAGTTCCGGAGTCTCCATACCTTCGGAATGAGCATTTACGCAATGGAAATGTGGAGAGAAAACAGCGTCATTCAGGTTTGTCACGTGGTGGCCGGCCAGCGGTGCATCAAGAAACTCAGCGACACACAGACGTCGACGATGATCAAGGCGACCGCACGCAGCGCGCCCGACCGCGAGATGGAGATCAACAGCTTGGTGGGCGTCACGGTTGACACGCCAGTGGGCGCTGTTGTTGTTGCTTGGCGGGCGTCACGGTTGACACGCCAGTGGGCGCTGTTGTTGTTGCTTGGCGGGCGTCACGGTTGACACGCCAGTGGGCGCTGTTGTTGTTGCTTGGTGGGCGTCACGGTTGACACGCCAGTGGGCGCTGTTGTTGTTGCTTGGTGGGCGTCACGGTTGACAGCCTAGTGGGCGCTGTTGTTGTTGCTTGGTGGGCGTCACGGTTGACAGCCTAGTGGGCGCTGTTGTTGTTGCTTGGTGGGCGTCACGGTTGACAGCCTAGTGGGCGCTGTTGTTGTTGCTTGGTGGGCGTCACGGTTGACACGCCAGTGGGCGCTGTTGTTGTTGCTTGGCGGGCGTCACGGTTGACACGCCAGTGGGCGCTGTTGTTGTTGCTTGGTGGGCGTCACGGTTGACACGCCAGTGGGCGCTGTTGTTGTTGCTTGGTGGGCGTCACGGTTGACACGCCAGTGGGCGCTGTTGTTGTTGCTTGGTGGGCGTCACGGTTGACACGCCAGTGGGCGCTGTTGTTGTTGCTTGGTGGGCGTCACGGTTGACACGCCAGTGGGCGCTGTTGTTGTTGCTTGGTGGGCGTCACGGTTGACACGCCAGTGGGCGCTGTTGTTGTTGCTTGGTGGGCGTCACGGTTGACACGCCAGTGGGCGCTGTTGTTGTTGCTTGGTGGGCGTCACGGTTGACACGCCAGTGGGCGCTGTTGTTGTTGCTTGGTGGGCGTCACGGTTGACACGCCAGTGGGCGCTGTTGTTGTTGCTTGGTGGGCGTCACGGTTGACACGCCAGTGGGCGCTGTTGTTGTTGCTTGGTGGGCGTCACGGTTGACACGCCAGTGGGCGCTGTTGTTGTTGCTTGGTGGGCGTCACGGTTGACACGCCAGTGGGCGCTGTTGTTGTTGCTTGGTGGGCGTCACGGTTGACACGCCAGTGGGCGCTGTTGTTGTTGCTTGGTGGGCGTCACGGTTGACACGCCAGTGGGCGCTGTTGTTGTTGCTTGGCGGGCGTCACGGTTGACACGCCAGTGGGCGCTGTTGTTGTTGCTTGGTGGGCGTCACGGTTGACACGCCAGTGGGCGCTGTTGTTGTTGCTTGGCGGGCGTCACGGTTGACACGCCAGTGGGCGCTGTTGTTGTTGCTTGGCGGGCGTCACGGTTGACACGCCAGTGGGCGCTGTTGTTGTTGCTTGGCGGGCGTCACGGTTGACACGCCAGTGGGCGCTGTTGTTGTTGCTTGGCGGGCGTCACGGTTGACACGCCAGTGGGCGCTGTTGTTGTTGCTTGGCGGGCGTCACGGTTGACACGCCAGTGGGCGCTGTTGTTGTTGCTTGGCGGGCGTCACGGTTGACACGCCAGTGGGCGCTGTTGTTGTTGCTTGGTGGGCGTCACGGTTGACACGCCAGTGGGCGCTGTTGTTGTTGCTTGGTGGGCGTCACGGTTGACACGCCAGTGGGCGCTGTTGTTGTTGCTTGGTGGGCGTCACGGTTGACACGCCAGTGGGCGCTGTTGTTGTTGCTTGGCGGGCGTCACGGTTGACACGCCAGTGGGCGCTGTTGTTGTTGTATTGCGCTGGGCGACTGTTGCAACTCGTGTATCAGCTCGGTGTAGCGCCGAGAGCCGCATGCCAGTCATGTGGCTGCTTTTCCTGCACGCGTTTAGCGGCACGGAGGCGCTGCCCCGCTTGGCGGCGTCGCCGTTGTGTCGCGGCGTGTCTTTGACGTTTCATGGCGCTGAAGTTCCGTTGCGTTTCTGCCAGTTTTTCTTGTCCTCTGGACAGTTTTTTTTTTGCATTTTTTTCAATAGTATCTATAGTAAGTGTTTTTGTTGTAACGAATTCCTGAAACTCGGTGAAAAATATTGTTCCAAAGACAACGTGTTGGTGGGTTTCACATAAGATGATGTATTATCGATTCTGATTGTTAACATCAGCGACGACCTGTTTGATTTGAATTGCGTCCAGTAATGCAAATGCGACCAATCACAATCGAATCGAAGCGCTTGCTGCATTTCTTGCAGGTTGAACGTGCCAACTTCAACAACGACCCGTACGCGAAGCAGTTCGGCATCGAGATCAGTCAGCAAATGACGGAAGTGTACGGCAGAGTGCTGCAACCGCCGAAGCTGCTCTATGGCGGCCGGGTGTGTTCGTGCTCGTAGCAAGGGTTCTGCTCTGGGCGTCGGCGAAAACAACGTTCTATATGGCGTAGTTTCGACACCTTTTTCATTGGAGTTGCTGATGAGATTACGTTTCTCGGAACGTTCGCCTAACATGCGCATAAAATTGAAAAGTTGGAAACTGCAGGCAGAAATCAGCCAGAAGACCCACAGTTCAGTGGCAGGAGCAGTGCTGCAACTCAGAAAACAGTCTGCTATTCTCTTGGCAATGTTGTTGTGTTTCATTCACGCTGCAATCGAGTTTTTCTCCGTTGACACTGCTTTTCGGTTGTGCCACACACAAACCAACAAACTGGCCGTTGTTTATTCTGCAATGCAGACGCGTGCCACCGCGCAACCGGACCGTGGCGTCTGGGACATGCGCGGCAAGCAATTCCACACGGGCGTAGAGATCCGCGTCTGGGCGGTCGCCTGCTTCGCGTCGCAGCATCTGGTCAGGGAGGAGGCGTTGCGGTACGTTGATGTTGTTCTTGGTGACGTTCGCTTCGCTAATTTGTAGTATTCGCTGATTGGCTGATCGCGTTCTGATGCACGTGCATTGCTCCGGCGCCACGCGCAGAATGCATGCATCACACACTGCACGTGTGTGCTGTAATCAACCAAGCAGCGGATACCACAGATTAGTTAGGCCGACTATAATTTGATTGTTCGAAGCAGGTTATGTGTGGCAGTTTTTTTGGTTGAAAAGTGATTTCAACCCGGAGAGTTTTACGTTCCTGTGATTTTATGTTGTTATTTTTTTCTTTTTGTATTCTGACTTCTGAACACACCCACTATTGATTTCGAAAACCAGAAAGTGCCACCATTTTCGGTTGGCTTGGGCAATGGATGTTTTCCATCCCGTGAGCCAGTATTCTGTCTCGCCACGTGAGGTAGACAACCGGTAGTGTCCGCTTTGTCCTGCGGTCTTCAGACTACAGACTCGAAGGGCAGCGAATCCCGAAAGTTTTTTTTCACTCGAAAACCAGTGCGATGCTAACAGAGAGATACAACTAGCGGCAAGATGCCATAGGAGACAAAGAATCCATTAAAAACAAAGAATTAAATGTGCCTGTTTTGCAGCAATTTCACGAATCAACTGCAACGCATCTCGAACGACGCCGGCATGCCGATCGTCGGTCAGCCTTGCTTCTGTAAATACGCCACCGGTCCCGATCAAGTGGAGCCGATGTTCAAGTTTCTCAAGCAAACCTATCCGGCGTTGCAGTTGGTCATCGTAGTGCTGCCCGGAAAGACGCCCGTTTATGGTGCGAGTTTTGCATAATTGTGTTCTTATTTGGTGATAGCTGCCCCCCCCCCTTTCGACATCGTCTTCAGAACTGAAAGCCGTCGGTACCACCAATGGTTATTGGGGCTCTCTGGATGGCTAGGCTTGCAAATCCATACCTCCGCCGCTGAGCGCTCCATCCTGGCCCTGGTGACACCGTGGGTTCGGCGTCCCAGCTCGCTGATTTGCCATATGCATCGCGCTGATGTTCGTTGTAGTCATCCCTTTTTGACCTGCATGGCGCCATTCTCAAACCCGCATTCATTCGCCAGTCATTCTTCAACAAGATATTGTACTGGAGTGGTTTGTGAGTGTTCTTCAAGCCAACATGAATCATGACAATTTTCTTCCGCAGCGGCTGTACTGATAAGAATTTCCAACATTATTGAATGCAGCTATGCTTTTTTAAGCAGTCATTCACCGGCATCGCTTTTTTCTATTTTAGTTATGGTTTTCACATTTTTTTTACGTTTTTTTTGTCACTTTTTTAACATTTCTGTTCAGCGGAAGTGAAACGAGTCGGCGACACGGTGATCGGACTGGCGACGCAGTGCGTGCAAGCGAAGAACGTCAACAAAACATCCGCGCAAACGCTCTCGAATCTCTGTCTGAAGATCAATGTGAAACTCGGTCGGTTTCGGTTTTGTTTTTGAACAGAGTTTGATGTGGATTACAGGTCTTTTTCGGAAGCTGAATTGTTTGCTTTTGAAGTTACAATTTTGTTTTTCGCTATTTGATTCGACTTAATGTCATTTTAATTGCACAGTGTGACCGTAATTTTTTCATTTAAAAAA
Organism: Theristus sp. LFF4_11; assembly: GCA_030248135.1. Classification (NCBI taxonomy): domain Eukaryota; kingdom Metazoa; phylum Nematoda; class Chromadorea; order Monhysterida; family Xyalidae; genus Theristus; species Theristus sp. LFF4_11. The sequence continues at coordinate 21,012 of JASANC010004935.1, forward strand.
AAATAAACGCTTAAGGCGAAAACACCATTATGTCTGTGCGGTGCGCACAGACGTCGGTTCTAATTCACGTGCACAAACAACTCAATTTCCAAGCCGCGTCGCGCGTGCCATGTTTGCATGTGGTGTCCGTGCGTGCGCACAACCAAATTGCTAACTGCCCGTTGGCGTGCAGGCGGCGTGAACAACATTCTGATGCCGACGGTTCGACCGCGCATCTTCAACGAGCCCGTGATCTTCATGGGCGCCGACATCACGCATCCACCGGCCGGCGACACGCGAAAGCCGTCCATTGCTGCGGTGAGGCTGTTCGCGCTTTAGTCGATTCTTTTTAATGGAGATCGAACTATTTCCGGATTTTCTATATTCGAACTGATTGACTTGTATTTTGTGCGGTTGGTTGAGTGTCGCAGACTCCCGGTTCGTTTTTCGAGAACAAAATGCGTTTACATTACCATTGCATGCAATCACGTTTCTTTGCCCGAAACACGCCGACACAAAATTCTTCTTGATTTTTATGGACCGTGAAAAAACGATACTAATACACATTGTGTGTTTTGGCAAGCAGGCTGATTAGTTGGAAACAGATGGATCATCATGCTGACTGTCTGGATGGTCTGCAAAAACGTTCAGTGTTTTGTGTCAAAGTTTTCAAAGTGTGCGCCACTTTATTGCCCAACCGTCTGCAGTTGGTGGCCAGCATGGACGCGCACCCTTCGCGGTACGGAGCCGCCGTGCGCATTCAGTACCCGCAGCGAAGTACGGACGAGCGAACGGGCAAGGTGAGAGAGTTCTTTCCTGTAGCCCGTGTGTAGTCAAACTCTCCAAGTTTATAGGGAATCAGCTGATTGGTTTGTGTTCCCTCGATGCATATGCTTTCTGTGCAGGCATTGCTAGTAGTAGTAGTCGGTACCCAAAACTGCCTTTGTTCGACTGTATACGCAATGAGTGCGTAAAACGACAAAGAGCGGAAAATAGTAAATGAACGTTCAATCAACGGAAGGTGAAAGAAGAGCGAGGCGAGAGAATCGAGGAGTTGGCGTGCATGGTGCGTGAGCTGTTGCTGTCGTTCTATAGATCCACCAATTTCAAGCCAACGCGAATCGTGCTCTACAGGGACGGCATCTCAGAGGGACAGTTTTATGCGGTATGTTCAGAGGGGGAGGGGGCGGGCAAGAGGGTGTTTTCGGGGTTGGTTATCATCTGCAGACCTCCGTGTTTGGTTGTATATATTTGCAACGTGGGTAATTGGTAGTTTGTTTAAAGCATTTCGTCGTGCTCATGATACGAATTTCGTTATTTCGAATGCAATTTTAGTTTTAAAATTTTGTGAGAAGCCAGAAAACTGGCCAAGTTTAGCGGCTATGCTGTGTGATTTTCTCGCGCTGTTTTGGGCAAGCAATTGACTCGAGCGGATCCACGGCGTGCAGGGAACCCGATTCTTTCTGCAACTCAAAAGTGATGACAAAAATGACCAATATATAGTACTTTATGCCATGAACACGACGATTTGCGTATCGTTTTCACTGCAACTTTGCAATTGGTGCGGTGCATTCAATTGCGCGCCACTGCTGGCCCCCGTGGCGCATTGTTCCGTTTGTTGCCAGGTGCTGCAACATGAGCTGCGCGCCATGCGAGACGCGTGCATGATGCTCGAGGCGAACTACCAGCCGGGCATCACGTACATCGCCGTGCAGAAACGCCATCACACGCGGCTGTTCTGCGCCGATCGCAAGGACATGGTCGGCTGGCTTTGCAAATGGCGTACAGTCGAACTCTGTAACATTGATTGATTGACTGATTGATGCAGCATTACGATCACCAACCAATAATGCACGCACGCATTCTGTGCAAACCAAACTCCGCCTCTCCACAGCAGTGCTTATACAGATTTTGCGTGCATCATGTGATCACCAACCAGTCAGCAAGTTCGATATGTTGTTGAGTTCACAGTTACATTGTAGAGTTTCGACGTGTGCGATAGTAGTAATAGTAATATCTTTTATTTTGGTCCCGAGACTGAATGCGCGCATAGATCGGTAAACAGTTTCATACATGACGCGGGAATTCAAAATTGACATGTTTTTTCTCTTCAGCAAGGCCGCAGCGGCAACATTCCGGCGGGTACAACGGTGGACAGCGTGATCACGCACCCGCAAGAGTTCGACTTCTATTTGTGCAGTCACGCTGGCATTCAGGTAAATTTACTGCGAAGTTGTCAGAGAAACAGTTGGTTTTGGGCGGGCGTTTTGGTTGTCCGTCGGAATCTGAGCCAGTAAAACAACGCAAATTATGCAGTTTGCTTTTCGCGATTGTTTCCGCAGCTGCGTGACAAAGTTAATGAGGTAATCGCAGTGATCGTTGTACTGTCCGCTGTTGGATTCGAAGTGCGAAAGTGAACATATGTTTCGGCAGCTTTTGAACTCGCTTCGGTGCCACCTGTTTTTCGGCGCCTGTTGCATGTACGTGCGTGTGCTTAGGGCACGTCGCGTCCGTCGCACTACCACGTGCTGTGGGACGACAACAGCCTGTGCGCGGACGAGCTGCAGCAGCTGACCTACCAGCTGTGCCACACCTACGTCCGCTGCACGCGCTCCGTGTCCATACCGGCGCCCGCCTATTACGCGCATCTCGTCGCCTTCCGCGCGCGCTACCATCTCGTTGACAAGGAACACGACAGGCACGGGGGGTCGCGTGGTTGATTAAGTTGAACTTGAAAGTGTTCGTTGTAGTTCATACTGTGACACACCGACAGCCAGCCAATAATACTGTGCACTTTTCATCACTGCATTACCGCGCGGCTTTTCTGTTGCGTGCACGTGTAAACTATCAACACGGGAAATACGCGCTAGCGTGTTGAGACGGATTACGGTATTTATACGGTCAAAAGTTGGCGACACGCGAGTTGTACCGAGATCTGTGAATTGATGATGTTCGTTCAGTGTTTTTGAATCGACCGTAACAAAGTCATAATGAAGTACTTTTTAGTGTTCATTTTTTCAGATTGCTTGAATGTCTTTGTGAAATGCAAACCACGCAGCTGTTTCAGCGGCGAGGGCAGCGCGCACAGCGGCGACAGCGCCGACCGACTGACGCAGCAGGCGCGTGCCGTGAACGTGCACCCGGAGTCGCAGCAGGTCATGTACTTCGCGTGACAAGGCGTGCGCGTGCTTGTGTTCTGGTGGGCGGCGTGCTGGTCGAGCTGTGTTCCTCTAGTTGTTTGTGATCATGTGTTGAACTCGCTGTTGCTTTTCAGTTATTTTTTGTTTGCTGGTTTTGTGGTTGTTTTAGTCAGCTTTTGAAATTGGAATTCAGTCCAGTGCAGTCCATCTTGAGTGATCTGTTTTTTTTATTCAAAGCGAGGTATTTTACTTTATTTGGTGTCTTTTTGTCAACTTTACCGGTTATAATTCTATTTTTTTGTATTCTCCATTTTCATTTGAGCTTTAGAATAGAACATATACAGTGGCGACCAAAAGTTTGGAAACCCCCATGCGCGCGCGTGTGTGTGGTGGTATATGCGTGCTTCTCCCCAGCACAGGCTAGCTTTGTTTTTATGAACACAACTGTTTGTTCCAAAAATCAAAAATATTTGCATATGTGCATAGTAATAACGCACGCAGGGGTTTCCAACTTGTGGCCGCCACTGTAGCTTTGTCTCATTTTTTATCAAGGATAACAATGAGCACAAGTATAGTTTTTATTGGTACCTGACACATGGATGTTACGTGACATCTTTTGTTGAGTCTTTTGCAGCT
>JASANC010004936.1:0-42342 GCA_030248135.1 Theristus sp. LFF4_11
CATAAGAAAGCAGCCACAAAAAAGTATTTCCACGCAATAACGTCTCATTCAACCTTTTTGCAATTCCTATCCCATATCCCGTTCGACTCTATCTAACACGGAATCTATAAACTGTCCCGCTTCTGCCCACTCAAATCGCCACTCGAAAACCAGCGGTTTTACTTGAACGCGTGTCCTGCGCCACAACAGACGATCACATTCGGGTGACCCCGACCCGCGAGGCTGTCCACCACAAAATGTCGGTCGTAGGTCATTGTGTACAGACACGTTTTTGTCTCGTAAATCGGGCCCATCGCCTGATCAGGGTTGAATAAATTTGTTGTGCAAAAAACAGCTCAGCCAGAAATAAACTCTAAAAGACAATTCAAATTCCATAAAGTGTCTCATGTGTCTGTGCGCCTGACAACGGGAATCCAGTAGCAAAGTGTCCTTGTCAGCGTCAAACTGCATTCGCCTGTGTTTCCATAAGTGACAGGTTCCTAAAATCATCCTGATGACCTGCCTCCGGAATGTATTTCCGCAGCCACTGCAGCACCAGCTCCTCCCGACGTCTGTCCGGCGTCCACGTGCGCGTGTCCCCCGTTGTCTCCGGGCCGAACGCGTCGCAGCCGATCTTGAAACAGGCCAAACCGTGCACTGGCAATGTGTAGACGTCAAACTGGGCGCCTTTGTAGATGATGATCGGAAAACTGCAACACCGCAACGTTGGTTGTTTCTTGGTTTCGCTGAGGTGGACACGCATGGTGGCATGTGCCATCTGGCTGAGTCATTTTCGCTCGACGTTACGTGACGAAAATGACGTAAAACAATCATCACAACAAGAACAACGAACTTCTCTTTTCGAAACGGCTTTATGTTCGGTGTCGCAATATAGCTGACGTTTTCCTGCGTCACTTTGACCGGAATTTGAACGTGCAACGGCGCGAGCACTTGGTTGATCCATGCGCCGCTTGTTACGATCAATTTGGCGGCCGTGAACGCGCCGCGATTCGTGTAAACCTAAAGATTCATAAACAATGATTTGTACTTGTTTCGGTCAAGCAGTGAAGTTTCTGATCTGTGATCAGAATACAAACGTCTTGATACAACAAGTTGAAAGTGACTATAGGGGCATTCATGAAGTATTATTTAGTGACCGCGTAGCTTATGTTTTAACACAGTTATGCGTCGCTAAATGCCACTTCATGAATGCCGCTTATGACTAACGCTGATTGAGCGCACAAACCGAATGCAGTCAACCTAGCAAGATCAAAACTGTGAACGAAAACGCAACCAACGGTTATTCTGCCGTCGCTGTTTGTCACCAAGTTCTCGACACGAACGTTCTCGAAAATTTCAGCGCCACGCGCTCGGGCACGCTGCTGGTGTGCGGCATTGCCAAGAGCGGCATCAGCCAGTCCTGCCTTTGGCTCAAAGAAGCCTACACAAAAGTAAAGTTGTCTACTTTCCAGTGTAAAATTGGGAGGTTTTGTTTTCAAGTTACAGTTGTTGGCTGATTATGGCAAGAGCTTGCAAATTTATTACAATTTCCCAATTCTGCAATTGGTCAGAATCCGAAAACGGACCAATCGCAGAAGAGTCGACTTTAATCTGCGGCCACCGACTGGCGATCTGGCGTCCGTCGACTTTTTCACATCCGGCAACGTTTGTCGTCGGATAGTACGATTTCATGATCGTGTACTGCGCCTCGCTGGCCGAGTCGACGAAACAGAGGCCGCCTGGCTTGTGCAGAATCTGCAGGCCTGTCTCTTCTTCGATCTCCTCCCAGCTGCAATATTTCTGTGCAAATTTTGAAAAATCGGATCTGAAACAGAGTTCTGATTGACTGGGTAAATCATCCACGGGCGCAAGAACAAATCAGTGTGGTTCAATTTTTAATTCAGCCAATCCGCAGTCGTGGTGTAAATGTTCCGGAATGAAAATGAAGAAAATTCCCAGGCCGAACGTACGCAGTGTACATGTCCTGGGCCAAACTTTGATACACGCTCGTATCCGTATAGCCAACGGATTTGCGACTGTAGCAAGCAAGAAACAGCGGTAAAATGATGAAACGACAGCAATCGTTAGTGAACATTCACAATCAAAAACAAACTTCATCAAAACAGTTTAAGAGAATTATAAGTTTTGAAAAATGTACACGATTCTGGAGTGATCCTGACTGCCACCGCGCACGTGGCCGAGTTTGAATTGTTCCAAGCCAAGGATTTCTGAAAAAGCTTTGCCGTTGCTATTGTTTGCGACTTGGAATAATTTTGTGAAACTTTTTTGTTGACTTCGTTTTTTTCTCAGCGATGAAGAGACAGCCAATCAGCAAGTTGTAATATTACTATTATTTTATTTAAAGATGCCCTGTACTTTTATTTGGCGCCAATCTCGACAACCAGTAGAGGGTGGCACTTCCGATGCCACCGACACCGACCACCACAAAATCATAGTATTCGCATGACATTTCTTACTACTGATGACAGCTTAAGCGGCATTCATGAAGCAGTATTTAGTGACGGGCAGCTGTGTAAAACATAACTACGCACTCACTATATGCTGCTTCATGAATGCTCCTTAGTTTTCATGGTACGTTCAAAATGCTTGGCTTTAAAAAAGCTTCACCACTCGTGTAAGTTCACGATTGTTTAGCGGTTGATTTTTACGAAAATTGGCGACTAGTTTTGTTTCAGTTTATGAGCAGTAAACATGTGATTGTTCTGCGGAAACTGACATACTGGTAAAACCGTAAAGATAAAATAGTAAGCGCTTTGCTGCACCATTAACATTTGGACAGTTTGAATTCTTTTTGCGATACCGAGAGGACATACATATGTGCTAAAAAATGAAGGGCAACAAGTTTCGATTGCTGTGGATAACATATATCTATAGTAAGATTGTTTCTGGACGTTTACAAAAACGGCTTTTGTCGTTACCTGCCACTTTGACAAAAAAAAACGTCGACTTTAATTAAAAGTAAAAAAAACAATCAAACAACTTGCATAATCACTTGCATAATTGAAGCAATTATGCATAGTAAATAGCTCAAAGACAGAACATAAATAGTCTGACTTGACACTCCAACCTTACCTCACATTTTCACCCCGTTTTCCACTGACTTGGCTGTGATATCGCCAACCGATACAATTTCACTGCTTGCATTATTCTAGCCTTGGCTCGTTGCACTACTTTGCCACCAAACTCAAATCCACACACTCATCATGCCTCCCATGACCATGCCCACAAGTACAGTGTTTGTTGCTGGTTGTTTGTTCACCTGATTTTAAAACAAAAAGCACATTTGAAACACTTTCTTTTGCTTTCAGCCAAATCAGTGCCAATGTGGTTTCATGGAAATATCAAACGCGCCGAGTCTGACCGCCTTTTGAAAGCCGATGGAGAATATCTGGTAACGAAGCGTTTTTGTTGGCATTTCTAAGTGAAATTCAGCGCAGCAAATCTTTGATTTCGAAAAAAATCAACTAAGTTTTGGGAGTGCTTGCAATTGAAGTTTTAGTCGGAATACAGTGCACTCTGTTATGACACAGTGATGTTGCACAGTCCACAAGCAAACAAACACGCACGCACGCTGACTCGCGGCCTGCAGTGCGCATGTGTGCGGCTGGTGACTGCGGAGCACAACTGTGTTATAATAACACGGTGCACCGTATTCCGACGAGGTCTGTCGTGTCGCGTGAAGAAAAGTGCGCCCTTTAGGTGCGTCTAAAGAAAGACTCGACCGACTACGTGATCTGCGTCTTCTGGGACGGTCGTGTGCAGCACGTGCAGGTGCAGAGCACCACCGACAACAAGTTCACGCTGAACAAGGAGAGCGCAAAGGCGGAGCGATTCAACAGCGTCGAGGAGCTGGTTGGTCGAGTTTTGTTGGAGTTTAGTAATATTCGAATTTAGCACGTTGGATAGTTTGTTGGGCGTGGTGCTGGATTTACTGGATTCAAAAAGCCGTGAAAAACAATGCACTCAGATCCGCTACTTCCAAACGACCGGCTCGCCGCTGTTGCCGCCGTATCCATTCAAGATCACTAAACCAATTGCGCGTGGCTCACGAACGTTGGCACGCGATTACAGTCGTACGGGCAAGGTTCGATCGGACAAAACACAACAGGTGTTTAATGAAGTGTTTAATACTTTTCGGTTCTCCGACTTAGTGCGGTTGTAGACGTTGAGAATTTCAATTTTTTGCTTGATGCGGCAATTCAAACTTGCCAAAGTTACTCGGTTGGGTCTAAGGTCTCGGGTCAGTTTAGAAATTTTGAATTGATTGATTGTCATATTGTGTCGCAGAACCAAAATAAAAGATAAACAGCCGCACGTCACTGACTATTATTTCCTGAATACACTTAATCAATGCATGCTGCAGAGTGGCGCATCATCGCGGCGACACGCGCGCCTGCGCAAGATGAGTCGCGGCAGCCGTGGAAGCCGCGCTTCGATTCGTCGCCCGGTTGCGAAGGAGTCACGCTACGATAAAATCGAACGAGAGACACAGAATGAAGATTGGTACCACGGTCTGTTGCCTCGCGAGGACATCGTCAAGATGCTCAAGAACGACGGCGACTTTCTCGTGCGCAGCACCGAGGTTGAGACGAACACCGACAAACGGCACTACGTCATCAGCGTCATGCACGGCGGCGAGGTCGCAAGTTTTGGCGCTTTGAAACAAGCTTTGAACTTGCCAATCTGATTGACTTGAATTCAAGCATAACGCTCGTTCAAAACTTGTACGAGCTTTCTGACACTGCAGCCACGTCACGTCGTCGTGCACGTGAACGCGCAAGGCTACACGATCAACCCAAAAGACGACCGACACATGTTTCCATCAGTGTCGGCGTTGGTCAACTTCTACCACGAATACAAAGCGCCGCTGCCACATTTCGACTATCGTCTCGCGACTCCCATTCCACGGCAGCCCTGGGAGTTGCGTCACGATCAAATCAAACTCAAGAAGAAAATCGGTGAAGGTTAGTTTGGTCATTGTTTGACTAATTTCCGAATAAAGAGTTTATCTTTCGATTGAACTAGTGTCTCATTCTTACAAAGGAGCATTCGGCGAGGTGTTTTCCGGGACGCTGACGACGTTTGACAACGAACAGAAAGAGGTGGCTGTGAAATGCAGTCACGAGTCGCAGGTGCTGTCAAAGGAACAGATCGCAGCCATACTAGCGGAGTCTCGAGTGATGCAGAAGTTGAAACATCGCAACATCGTGCAGTTCTTCGGCGTCGCTGCTGAGAAACAACCGCTGATGATTGTGATGGAGCTCGTCAAGGGCGGATCCTTGGTTGCATATCTCCGTCAGTACTACCAGTCGATAACGATGGCTGCTCGAGTTTGTGTGACATGAAAGAATCACAATTCAAGAACTTGACACCTTTCGTGAAAACTTACTTCATCCTTAATTGACATATCGGTTACTGCTCGGACGCCGCCGACGGCCTGACGTACTTACATGGAGAAGAAAAACTCCACCGAGACATTGCCGCGCGCAACTGTTTGATCGATGAAGATGGCGTCGTGAAGATTTCGGATTTCGGCTTGGCGCATGAAGGTTTGTCGATTGTGAAAATTAAAAAAAATTGACTGGTCAACAAAAAAATGCTATTTTTAAGGCACAACCTATCGAATCACGACGCCGAGCAAAGTGCCGCTTCGGTGGCTGGCACCGGAAACTCTGCGCAAAGCGACCTATTCACAAAAGTCCGACGTCTGGGCGTTCGGCATTCTTGTCTGGGAAATTTTTAACGACGGCAAAGATCCATACCCCGGCATGCGTCCGCACGAAGCGGCGCAGAAAGTGAAGGAAGAGCAGTATCGAATGGACCTTACCTCGTGCAATATGCCACCCGTGGTACGCATGGTTTTGGATTGTCACTAAAAAATAAACAAAAAGACGAAGGCACAAATTTACTACCAACAACATTAACAAAAAGTCAGAACTCAGAAGGCAGAAAGCGCATTTTCCGCATAAAACCAAAAAATAGCACGCATAGAATAAAAAATGCAAGTTTTAATGCCATGGTCAACTGCTTTGTTCCTCATTTTTGTCACTGGATCATATAATGAACTGAATCGTTGAACTAACCTGGTGTGCCGTTTTTTAGCATGAACAATAAACAGTTGTATTTTTTCTTGTCGGTGGAACAAAACAATGTGAACAAACAGCGTATTTCAGCTACAAAAATTGGTCGAAGGCTGTTGGGAGGAGAAACCGGATCAGAGGCCAACGATGGAGACACTTGCCGCCGGAATCCGACAGTTGAAGACTCCGTCGGCTCCAGCAGCCAGCGATACAAAATAACGACAAGCACAGATAAAATTTCCCAACCATGATAACCATAGATAAAACAAACAACTGTGACATGCCATGCCAAATATAACACATTCAACTTCAAACCTGTATTTCATGCCTTCAACTTCAACTTCAACTTTTATTAAACACGCAGTCTCAGCTGCAAAATACATGGCGAGTAAGATAATGACAAAAATTATTCAAAAATAAGTGAAACAAAAAACACTATATCACTATGCAGTTGACACTGGTACCGGGAAAGGTTTGCCCATGTATTTACCCAACAAAGACACAAGCTATAGTTGTAAAACAATTGGAGACCACATACTCTATCCAAAAACTCTATTCACACACAAAACGAGAACCGAAAACTGAACAAACCGAAACAAACAATAAAAAAACTTCAATGAACGGCTTTCCTAAACACAAGATTAAGAACAGCAACGACACCTGTAACGGCTCAACACTATAATGAAAAAACAAAAAAACCATGGAAACAAATTTATGATATGTCTCTTCATTCGTCATTTTATTATGTTTGTTTTCTGTTTTTTTCTCTTTTTTTTCTTTTTTTCTTTTTTCTGTTTTTTTGGCACATCTTTTTCTTTTTTCTTTTTCTTTCTTTCTTTCTTTTTTTGAAGAGACGCACACAAAGTCACATACCAAAAAACTAGTCAAACGAGAAAAAAGCTGAACTGAACGGAACACAACAAAACGAACTCAAAAATCAAAATCAGTGGATGGATTCGGATTTCTCGCGAAAGTGGAAATGATTCTTGAAACCAAGTTACACATCAAAAAGACGAACCAACGCAAGTAAAGCAAAAGCACAACAATCGAAACAAAACGATGCATAACCATACCTAGCAAAATCATAATCGAAAACCAGTACTGAACAAGACGAAATCAGTAAGCAAAAAATGAATGAGACTCATTTTAAATTTTAAATTTATTTGTAAGACTCATAATTGGAGATGCCCCACCCACACAAAATTACTCAATACAAAGAGCAACGTGTCGTGACTTGTGTACTACTGCGGGAGGTCTTTCGTTTCAACTTTCAAAAAGTTATGCGAAAAATCGAACTTTCAGAGCGAAGTTGAAGACAAATTTTTCCATTTTTTTTAATTTAAAAAAAATCCGTATTTTCCTAAAAAACGAAAAAAAATTTAAAGCTGCAATTTTTATTTAAGGAAAAACTAAATTTTGCTACAAATACAAGATCTTTGAAATCAGAGAAAGGTTAGGCAGGCCAGGCGCGCAGACTTGAGTGAGACTGCGAAGGAGGAGTGAACCTGAAGCTATCAAATCCAACCAGTAGCGAAAGCGGGACCTCGGGTGAGGGGGGGGGGTGTTTGCCTAATTTTAGAGGGGGGGGGGGTCAGGTGCCTTCTCGGTGAGGGGGGGGGGTGCACGGGCAGCAAATTTTCCTGAGGGGGGGGCACTGGCAGAAAAATTTCGTGAGGGGGGGGGTGCACGGGATCGCACGGGTAATACCAAATTTTTGCCTTAGAAAAACACAGAAATTCTTGTGAAATACAGAATATTTTCTGCAAACAAGCTGCTTGTTTGGTCAGAAACAACAAAATCTATGCAGGGACAGACACAAACGTCAAGAAAAATGCAAAAATTACGGTATTTTTGGAAAAAATTGAGATGAGATTGACCACCGTGAGGGTGGGTGCGATCCCGTGTTTTCTCGCGGAGGGGGGTGGGGGGGAGTCTAGTACCCGTGTCGAGGTAAAGGGGCACAGTTGTTCAGGGGGGGGGGGCCTGGGGGGGCCGGTGTCACGATTTTATTTCCCCGTGTTTTTATTTCCCCGTCCGGGGATTTAACCATGGTGCTAAATCCCCGTACGGGGAATGGACCATGGTGTTAATTCCCCGTAGCCGTTTTAAAAACCCCGTATGCAATATTTCCAAATCCAGCTGAATACAGGCTGTCACATGCCCACCATACAACGCGAATCCGTGTGCGGTGCAGTGCATGTCCATTCCCCGTACGGGGATTTAGCACCATGGTTAAATCCCCGGACGGGGAAATAAAAACACGGGGAAATAAAATCGTGAATTTTAGGTAAAATACGCGTTTATACTTGATTTTTAGTGTATTTTTAGCATTATTTTGCTGTTTTTATAGCTTTTTAGCGTTTTGGCTATCTATCTATCAAATTTCAAAATTTTGACCGGCCCCCCCCCAAAGTCACATGCCCCCCCCCGCGGCTCCCCCCAAAATTTTCCAGCTATCTATCTATCTAGAAAATTTGCTCCAGCTATCTATATCGGCCCCCCCCCCCAACCCCTCGGCTCTGGAACAACTATGTAAAGGGGGGAGGGGGGTACACGGGTATCTGCCCGTGCACGGGCCGGGCAGGATTTTCGGCTGAGGGGGGAGTGGACCCCCCCCCCCACCCCCGCACTTTCGCTACTGAATCCAACGGAGACCAGACAATCATACACTCAACTCACTCGATCAAGATCTAATGAAAAATGACGTCAATGTTGTCGATGATTGCGAATGAAAATGACGGCGGCGGTCGAGCGCAAGTGGCACGGATGAAAGGCGAAAGTTTGAGTTTGTTGCCGGAGCCAACGACGGCAGCGCAATTGCCAAACGAAATCGTGTCCAATTTTTTCATGCCGCCGTCGTTCATCAGTGTTCGTTTTTGTGTTTCGTTTTTTTATTTGATTTTTACCCAATCCAACTGCATTTATTAGCCTCGCGAATTCGTGAACGCACATTTCGGCGCGGCCGCAAGCAAGGAGACCGGACAGAAGCAGCTGCAGTTTTTGAAGGGTACCACAACGCTCGCGTTCACGTACAAGACGCCGGCGCCGGACAACAAAGCCGGCATTGTGGTGGCCGTCGACTCGCGCGCCTCGTCGGGCAACTACATTGGTTGGTGTTTGTGTTACTGTGGGTGCATGGTGGATTGAACTGTGATTATGGTTGACTTTTATGGCGGCAAGTCTGATGTGTGTAGAATATGACCATGACCTTCTCTTTGTGTCGTGTCACTCATGTGTGTGTTTATCTGGGTTGGATGCAAGTCGTGTTCTCCCGAAATCGGATCGGAATTCCCATCGAAAGCAGGCAAGAGGGCCGATTCGATGTCGGTTCGAATCGAACTCGCCCAGCGATGTTAAGGAACCAATTTTGCAAAAAACGTGTTGTTCAAGCCCACGAATAAAATCATCAATGACACATCGCAGTTCCGTTTTTTTTTTCACATGAACTGATTCACAATCTAAGTTTTATACAACTGGCCAAAGGCAGAAACATTTTCAGTGAACATCGATTTGTGTTTCTTTCCAGGCTCATCGACAGTGCTGAAAATTCTGGACATCTCGGACACGATGGTGGCGACGATGGCTGGTGGCGCGGCAGACTGCCAGTTTTGGATCCGCGTTTTGTCGCAGTATTGCAGGCACGACATTCGTAACTTGCACGCTGGTTGAGAGGCGTGGTCGGGATTTGAGCTCGGATATGCATGGCAACTCTTGACTTGATTGCATATTTTCAGTTTGTATGAGCTTCGTGAGAAGGTGCCGATTTCCGTCTCAGCGGCGTCGAAATACCTCAGCAACGTGCTCTACAACTATCGCGGCATGGGACTTTCTGTGGTATGTCCTCTTGTAAGCGTATACCGCGGGCTCTCAGGGCTCGTCAGTGCAGTACGACCAGGCCCGGGATGCACAGCCCAATCAAAAAATCATGACTAGCGCAGACGGATGTTATGTCTGGCTGAAACATCAGCAAAACAGTGGATCACACACTTGTTTTTCTGTTTTGATAAACACGCTTGATTGACAAATCGTTCATCATTGCAGCATTCAATGGTAGCCGGGTTCGACAAGAAGGTCAGGTTTATTATTTTATTGAAATTCGTTTTGAAAAAAAAACTGATAAATTGAATGAAGAATATTTCAGCAAGGCGCGAAGATCTACCTGATAGACTCTGAAGGCCTGCGTGTGCCGGGTGAACTGTTCAGCGTTGGTAGTGGATCACTCTATGCGTTAGGTGTGCAGTTTACTGCTGTAATGACAACGAAGTATCTTTACTGAAATTACGAAACTTTACGAAATTATGTGCAACTCGCGGAATGCATTGAGTCTGGCTGGCTTCCTGAAGCAAGCACAAAGTCGTGCCAGATAGCACAAACTCTCAAAAACAGTCTTTCAAAAAGTGTTTTCTCCCATTCATTGGTTATTCGATGACTGCTCAGATTCCACAGTTTTGTTCAGGTGTTCTGGACAGTCTGCACCAGCCGGTGATGACCGAAGAGCAGGCATTGGCACTCGGCCGCAAGGCGATCATGTGGGCGACCTATCGTGACGTCGGCAGTGGCGGCAATTGCAATGGTCGTTTTTTTTGTTTTTGAGCATTGGTGTTTTGCATGTTGAATAGAGTTGGCTGATGTGAAAAGTAGTGTGCGTTTTTTTTGGTGTGCTGATTGTTGTTCGAGAGTTGGCAACGGTTGGTACAACCAGTTTTTGTGGCCGATTTCACGGTTTTCGGTCATGTATTGTCTAGCTTGTCCATAAGGTGAGAAAATGCAGGTACGATTTTGTACAGGACAGTGACAAGAGGGCCAACCAACGTATGCTGTTTGACTCTCAGATATCGGTCTGAATTCTGACAAATCGATAAATCACTTTTTTTGCAGTGTGTCTGATCACAGAGGAAGGCAAGAGGAAATTCGCCCCAATCGATGTGAACGATATGTACTACCAGAAATTGGCTGACTCTGGCAAGGACGGCTCACTCGATACAAGTCTGCTCGCTTGAAACGTTTCTTGGCCATCATATTTTGTGAATTTCATTCGTGTTTTGAAAAAAATGAATGCTTTTCGGTTGAAAATTCAGTTCACGAGCGTGAAGCGACTTGTAAACTTGTGCGGTTGTTTTTTTTTGTTTCTGCGGTTTGTTGCTTTGTTATTCCTGATGTGATTTTTGTTTTTCTCATTTAGTCTCCGGTGTTGTTGTGATGCTTTTGTTTGATATCGGTTTTTGTCGATTTGACTTGCTTTTTGAGATAAATGTAAAGTCAGATACGTGATTGAAACCCGGAGGTATTGAAGCTTATTTTGGCGTTGAAACGCATGGACACTGAAAAGAGTTCTGAACTTTTTCGGTCATTATATTCATTTGTATTTGGCTATTCTAGCGTTTTTTGATGGTCTTCTAAAGCGATTTGTCAGTTTGTCGATCTTTTGTTGGACCAGTCAGACCGGCCGTCAACAAGATCCCCATTATGAAAAGGCTTAGCCTAGGAGACCTACAGCGGGTCTGGTGTGACCGGGGACCCGGACATAATGGGTCTAATTCAATCTAAATGAATTTCAGCTAGTGTTTCTCATCCAAACGAAGTCGCGCCGAAATGCTTCAGCGTTCATTATGAGCGGTCTGCCGCGCGATGCAGTGACCATCAAAGACATGTTCCTACGAAGTGCCATCGAGAAGATTCTCGCTGATAAGGACATTAAGAAGAGCCAGCACTCGCAGCTGCGCAAGGCCTGTCAGGTGGCTCTTGGTGAGTGCGATTGGCTGCGATGACTCCGCCCTCCGGCTGACGTTCTTGGCGGCGTGTTTTCGGTTCCAGGGTTGTGAACAATATTCGCGTTTCTAGAGGGGCAGTGGAAAGCCACGTATCAAACCCAACCGGATTCAGTCACTGCAACTTGTTGATTGGGTGACTGAAAGTTAAAAACTGAAATTTAATTTTGCGATTATTTTTTTTCAGAAGAGCTGAACTCTGAGCTCGCGACTTATCACAAAGAGCAAGCGTCGTTAGCGAAGCAGAACTCGTCCGTTGTTCCAAATCGAAATGAGTTCATTCAAGCCGATCGGTATTTTTTGCCGTTCGAATTGGCGTGTCAGTCGAAAACACCGCGAATTATTGTGGTTGCCCTCGACTGTTTACAGGTGGGGGGGGGGGGCAAATTGCTTGCAGCGGATATTGACTGTGTTTGATTTCAGCCAGATTGACTGGTGACAAAGTGTGATCCCCACATTCCTATCAGGACTGTTTTTGTTGGAAATTTTGCTGCCAAGGTTTTGAGTTAAGTAATTGTTGTTTTGAGCCATGTTTTATGCTTTGCACTTTTTTTTTGTCATAACTTTCAGAAACTGATTGCATATGGACATTTGACGGGTCGTTCAATAGACACGGTCGACCCGAGTCGCCTTTTGGCCGATCGAATTGTTGACGCCATCTGTGGGCCGTTCACTGGGCCGAACACCGATGAAACGGTGCAGCTGCAGATTATAAAAGTAGCTTGACCTCGGTTTTGGTTTTGCTGTTCGGGCAGTCAGTAGATTGAAATGCGTACAATGAAGATGGAGCTGATTGCGTTTTCCAGCGGTCCATCATTAACAACGCAGCACAGCTAATTAGTGGCAATGCATGCTCTGTGATTTTTTTATTCTTCGGTGATTTTCGTTGCGTTTTACTGTTTTATTGGCAAAAATGCCATGCCTTATGCTAGGGAATCAGCTGATTGGTTGGGGCTGGGGTTCACGGCGTGTGCTTCCTGTGCAGGCGGCATTGCTGTGGTGGCCGTTTGGTTTGCACAGAAAGCATGCATACCGTAACCAAACCACCAGCCAATCGGCTGATTCCCTATAATTTCGAGTTGAACTGTATGTTGAAATCTAAGTCGACCAGCGTGTCCGTCCACCAATGTATGACAACACACATTGCAATGCCCTGTGCACCCCGCCCACTCACAGGCGCTGCTAACAGCTGTCAGCAGCAGCACATTCGAGGTGCACGAGGGCTCACTGTTGGCCGTGGTGCGCACCTGTTTCAACATTTACCTCGCCAGCCGCAACCGGGTCAATCAGGCCACAGCAAAGGCGACGCTCACCCAAATACTCAGCATCGTGTTCACGCGCATGGAACAGCAGATGGTCGGGCGTTGGGCGTTGTGGTTGTTGATTTTGTGACAGTATCTCAGCGCTGGTTTGTTGTTGAGAATCGCTAGATTTGTGAATAGCATAAATAGTGCGTTTTAGCTTGGATGGTGCCGGTGGTATTGAAAACGGATTGATTTTGTTGAAGAAAAAAATGTTGAAAACCTGTGAGATTTTGGAAGAATTCATTCCAGGTAAAGCCTCTCTATTCAAACCAGTCATCAATCCGGTTATCGTGCCTGTATCACTCTAATCCACCAACGTATATCCACTGTTACTGAAGTTTTGTGTCTGCTTCCAACAAAAAGCAACTTGGTTGTCAGGCGTGTGCAATTGACGAGGACGAATCGAGTGAGCTTGTGGTTGGCAGGGTGTTGGATGAGCTCGTCACGGAAGTCTGCATTCGTTTGTCCACCAGGGAACAGTCAACTGCGAGCAATGCACATTCGGATGCACGAGCCAGCACTTCCACGCAGGTCGGTGGGGGTGAACGGTGGGCCAAATGACGGACCAGACGAATTCAAGATGACAGGCAGTCCTGCGATTCGCTAATTTTGAATCAGCCCTAGTTCTGTCTGCTAAATTCAACTTGTTTGATTGCACAAATTGCATGATTTCGATAGTGTGTTAGCGTAGGTTTTGACGAAAACCAGTATTTTCCCACAAACATTCAATGGCGATGGCAATACTCTTAAACTCAGACCAGCATTGTCAACAAACCTACTTTGATTCAGGGCCAAGAGCCAGTGCACGTTGAGTTGAACGAATCAAACAGCGAGCAAAGCAGCGTGATGCAAATGGAGGCGACCAACACAAACGCCAGTTCTCCGTCCCCATCCGCCCCGCGACGTTCTTCTCAGGCATCGCTTGTCTTTGCGCACGTCTTACAAAAGGACGCCTTCCTCTTGTTTCGTTCGCTCTGTCGCCTCAGTTCGAAGCCTGTGCCTGAAAACGCCGATCCAAGGTATTTCGATTGTATCCTGATTTTTCTGTTTGATAAACTAGCAGATTTCTATTTTGACTGGCCTCGAAAAAATACCTTTGATGACGTGATTAGCGCAGGAATGTAAAATCAGTTTTTGAAGGAGAAATTTCTAAAATCAGTCTTAATGAATGATTGAATGCTGGCATTCATGAAACAGCATTTAATGACCGCTTAGCCATGTTTCAACACTGCTACGCGTCCCCAAATACTGCTTCATAAATGCCGCTTCAGTCCCTTCCATTTCGTTGCAAACACCTGTTATCGCGCTCACAATTACCGTTTTTTCTCTCTCTCTCTCTCAGATCCCACGAGCTTCGATCTCGGGTGCTCTCACTGCAGCTGATTCTGTCCGTACTCCAAAACGCCGGTCCGGTGTTTCGTGCGCACGAAGTGTTCGTGGTCGCCATCAAGCAGTACTTGTGCGTGGCGTTGAGCAAGAATGGCGTCAGCACCAATGGACAGGTGTTCGAGATATCACTGGCGATATTTCTGGCGCTCATTGAACGATTCAAACAGCACCTGAAGGTGCAGGTGGAGGTTGGTTGAACGGATTGGGACAGGACGCTTTTATAGACTTCACGTAGCGAGAGAGTGGCGATTTGGTGGACTGGAGAACAACGGAGACAACAGGGAAAAGGATCACATCATATAGAATAGCGCGCGTAATTACAGCCTGGTACTTACAGTAATTGCCCATCATCAACTATAGTCTGCTGAGCGTCCATTCATGTTGAAGCAGAAATGTCCTTCAGCTCGCTTGACATTCAGGAAGCAGAGAACAGCAATATTTGTCAGTTTTTTCAAAGTTCTGAATACTTCTCATCTATATTAACCAACGCCCAAGCCAACACCCAAAAATTAGAATTGTGCTTCAACGTGAATGGATGCGGCGTGAATGAAGTGGCAGAAAATTATGCAATTCGGTGTGCTCATTCGTGGTTCATTTGACATCCCGAGGGGAAGACTCCTCAGTTTGATTGACTTCACACTTCAGGTGTTCTTCAAAGAGATCTTCCTGAACATACTCGAGTCATCGACGACGTCCTTTGAGCACAAATGGATGGTGATACAAGCGCTGACGAGAATCTGCTCGGGTACGTCAATAAAAAGAGTAAAATTACTTTTTCATAACTTTTTACGCCTTTATATTTAGAAATAAATTTGATCATTCTTTCCCATTTGCAGACGCCCAAAGCGTCGTCGATATTTACGTCAATTATGACTGTGACTTCACGGCGGCGAACATTTTCAAGCGACTGGTTGAAATCATCTCGAAATATGCGCAGGTATCGCGTTTGAGTAATGTTTGTTGTTGCTTTTCTGCGTGTCAAACCGCAACCACGCTAAGCAGCTTATGTCAGTTTTGCAATAATGTTCTCCCGGGGCGCGTTCCAAATTCAGCCAACCGACTGGCCACATACAAACGTGTCCTGCGATTGTTTCCAATGTAATTCGGTTTCCCATCAGGGCGGTCATGCGATCGAATTGCCCGGCGCTCACCCGTTGCAAGAGAAACAAATGCGAATCAAGGGCCTCGAGTGTCTCGTCTCAATACTGAAATGCATGGTCGAGTGGTCACGTGACCTGTACATAAGTCCCGCCTCGCACAAAGATCTCGGTTCGTTTGGTTGTTGTTGTTGTTTTTTTGGTTCTCCGGTGTTTTATTCGTTGTTTAGTCCAGCGACAGAAAAAAATTGGTATGTGAGTCCAACCGCAACGCCAGTCTGGCGTTTTTTTTTCATCAGGAGAGCAACCAGCAGTTTTCGTTTGCTGGTTGGTATGCGCACGATTCAAAATAACCAATCACCGTACAATACAAACCAGCAACCGTGAGCAACGTACAGTTGCGGTACGTTTTCTTTTGTTTTGCTTTTTTAGCGAGCGAAGGCGATGGCTCGTCGGTGTCTTTGTCGACGGATGCGTCGAGCACCAATTTAGCAGCGTCCACGTCCGCGTACGAATTTGAGCAACTGAAACAACAGAAGGAGATCATGGAGCAAGGCCTGGCGTTGTGCGTTGTAACGATAAACCTTGCGCATAATTGTTGACTTTTTGTGACATCTTCGTTGATTGGCGGCTTTCCGGTTGAACGCTGATTGGACGTGAACCAGCAAAAAGAAATCTTGTTCATCGGTCGACTTTTGCTCACGCTCATGATCGTCTGCTCAACAGTTTTGAATTTGCATTGGTGTGACATTTTTTTGGTTTGATTTTGTTGGTTAGTGTGGTGTTATTATTTCACTCGGTATGAATCACATTATTCAGATTCAATCGCAAACCGAAAGCCGGTTTGAAGTTCCTACAAGAGCGCAGCCTGATCGGCACCACAACTGAGGACATCGCCGTGTTCTTCCATCGTGAAGAGCGACTCGATAAAACCGTGCTTGGCGACTTCTTGGGTGACGGCGAGACGTGCGTTTGCAGTCGATGTTATTTTTTTTATTCGATACGATTTTGGGCGTTCGGGGGATCGAGCTCCGCCGAGGGGCTGTGTGTGTGTGGGTGGTCACTTAATGACAGAAATACTCGATGGGCGCCCTACTTGACGGGGTCTCTGCTAGCTTTTCTGGGTTACCCTGGCTAAAAACGATTCGTTCATTCGTGCGATTGACAGTTCTGTATTTCAAAAGATCACTTTCGAGCCTTGAAACTGCAACGGCGACTAAACCATTGTTTTGATTCACCAAATGTTCAGCAGCTGCAAGGAGATCATGTACGCGTACGTCGACCAGATCGACTTCAGCGGGCGTGACTTCGTCTCGGCGTTGCGTTTGTTCTTGGACGGATTCCGATTGCCCGGCGAGGCGCAGAAGATCGACAGACTGATGGAGAAATTCGCGTCGCGATACTGCGAAAATAATCCCACGTGAATTTGTGGTTGCATTTTTTGTGTATTATTCAGTGCGAAGTGGAAGAATGTAACAAGAAACTTTGTGGATTTTATTATTGTTTTTTAATTAATCGGAGTGGGGTCGGCAACCGTCGGGTGAAACCGGTGGGGGCTACAGATGAAAACCAACTTTTTCAGATTGGGCATCTTCGCGAGCGCTGATACAGCGTACGTACTGGCGTATTCAATAATCATGCTGACAACCGACCTGCACAGTGCACAGGTGCGTTTGGTGGCGATGATTTTCGATGATTTAATCGAATTGAATTGAGGATTCGCATTTAGGGTTGTTGGAGATCCGAGGAAGCAAAACAGTCGAATCTAGCACCACACCTCAGTCTCTCCTCTCATCCTCATTTTTTGTCATTCAAAAGTTTGCATTTCATTCAGTCTATAATAATCTGAACGGCTTCACATCAGGTGAAAAACAAGATGACCAAAGAGCAGTACATTCGAATGAACCGTGGCATCAACGATTCAGCCGATCTGCCCTCCGAATATTTGTCGGACATTTACGATGAAATCGCCGGCAATGAGATTCGCATGAAGGCGTCGTCGGCGAAAATCAACAAACAATCCAGTGAGTTTGTTTGGACCGGTTTGAAAATGAATGACCGGAAATTGAGATTCACGCATGAGACGTCTGAGTCTGCCTGGTGTCCGTTGCACTGACGAGCCAGTTATGCGTCTACGTGTAAAACCGAAACAGCGAACTTTCCATAAGCAGTGAGTGAGCGACAAGTCGATTGGTCGCACGCAATCGCTCAAATCGAGTGAATGGTGCAGTTCCGAGTCTCTCTCTCCCATCCAATTTTCCGAATTGATATTTATTATGTCGTTTCGATCTGCCCCCCGCCCCCAATTTTGCAAGTTCCACAGACATTTCGCAAGCCACCGAACGCCAACGTCGTCTGCTGCACAACATGGAAATGGAGCAGATGGCACAGACGGCACGTTCGCTGATGGAAGCAGCGAGTCACGTGCAGGTCGGCTTCACGCAGGCCACGCACAGCGAGCATGTCCGGCCGATGTTCAGGGTGAGTGTTGCAAACTCGGAACACTCGACACTCGAGTGATCATAGTGTGTTCGCTGCTGATTGGCTGTGCGTGCAAATTTGTGCACGCTCATTGGCAAAAAAGGCGCTGCTGTATGGTAGGATCATGAATGGTTGCACACGCCATGACACGATGCGTCTAATTAGCGTGCATTGTCATGTTTTGTCGAGCACTAGAATATTGTGCTGACGCATTTCGCTGTTTTCTGATTCACTGCGTTGCAGACGGCCTGGTCTCCGTGTCTGGCAGCATTCAGCATTGGTCTGCAGGGTAGCGACGACATGGAAATCTCTGCGCTCTGCTTGGACGGCTTCCGTTGTGCCATCCGTATTGCGTGTATTTTCCATCTGGAGGTGTGTGCTCGTTTGATCTGTTTTGGTCAGTTTTGCTTGTGTAAGCTAGAGAGAAACCGAACGATAAAGGTTTGTGTGCAGTTAGCTGAATGACAAACAAGCCGAACACGCTGATTGGATGCATCCGTTACAGCCAATCAGGACAGGGCTTCAATTTTTTTTGCTTTTCTGCTTGAATGTCAGACAGATTTTTTATTATCGAATTCAGCACTCAGATCAAGATTGCGCTGGATTGTGATTTTCAGTGTGCAACTCTGCCGTTCCCATTCTTCAGCTCGAACGTGACGCGTATATCCAAGCGCTTGCGAGGTTCACGCTGCTGACTGCGAAGGCAGCAATGACGGAGATGAAGGCGAAAAACATCGAGACAATCAAGACGCTGATCATGGTGGCGCACACAGATGGCAACTATCTCGAACGCTCGTGGTATGAGGTTCGTTGAGAAGTATTCTTTAACATTTTTAAGTGAACTTATTCTTTAACAGAAGTGTGAAGCTAACAGTACAAATTGGCAACCAGTTTAGCTGCTTCGTTTAGATCCGCTGCTTTTGAGCTAGATGCAGCCAATCAGCATGCCGGTTTCAAATGTCAGACTAGTCCAATCCCATTGACTGTATGACGTTTCTATCAACAGCACCTTTAAAAGACGCCAATTTGACCGTTTGGTTTACCTTTGCTGTTGTTCTTAGTCGTTGACTTCTTAGTTGACAGCCAATCTAGGGCACCAGAAAGTAGGACTTGATTTCACAATACAGACAATCGAATTGTTTGGTTGCTTGCATTTGAAAGTAATGTCACACAAAATGTTGTTTTCTCGTTCAGATTCTAAAATGCGTCAGTCAACTTGAGTTGGCGCAATTGATCGGCACTGGCGTGCGCACGTCGAAACCGGCCGCACAGCAGTACCAACACGATCAGCATCTGGATGCGTCTTCTGCCGAATGTAAACGCTCCTATTTTCATTTTTTTTGGGTTCGCGACTCAATGCGTTTGCAGCAGACGTCCAAAAAAACTAGTTTCAATCTCTATGTGGCAATTCGAAAAGCCTGAGCGACTCTGCCTCATTTAGTGGACTCGGTCATTTTGCCAATTTTGAATTCGCGCGTCATGCATGCAACTGTTTACCGATCTGTGCGCGCATTGAGTCTGGCGACCAAAATAAAACGTAATACTTGCACATTTGCATGTGTTGCTTTCGCTGTTCTTCTGATTTCACACGTTCACGTTGAGGTCGCAGTGTTGGAGCTGATTCTTTCGATTAATAGCTTCAGTTTAAACGCATCTGAACACAATGAACCTGTATTGTTTCTGTTTCAGTCACCCATTTTTGCTTCCATATCGGCGTTGTTCTGCTTTCAGACGTCAGCCGCAGCAGTGGAATCCACTTGGATCAAAAGATCATGCCAACCCTGCAAGAGTCGCTTGGTGAAACGAGTTCACAGAGTGTCGTCGTCGCCGTTGATCGGTCGGTTGCGGTTGTACCTTTTTTATTTGTGTCGATTTCGCGTTTTGAACACGCCAATGACGCTTTAGAACTGTAAACCAGAATGTGTTGGTGTTGCTGATCAGAGCTATGTGACATTGGTCCAACAAGAAAGAGCATGGTTTACCATTGTTCTTTGTACACATGTGCAATTTTGCATGCAGTTTTCATTGAACATTTTAGTTGATAATGGGCGATTATCGTAATTATTTCGTGCAATTAATTATACGTGATATTCTATATAATGTGATGCCTTTCGCTGTAAAATGTCCGTTGTTCTCCAGTCCACTAAACCGCCACTCTCTCGCTACTTGAGCGTTTTTCATGTGCAGCGTGTTCACCGGAACGGTTCGCCTGGACGGGGCGGCCGTCGTCGGCTTCGTCGAGGCGCTCTGCAAAGTGAGCACGGAAGAGCTGGGCAACCCGGCGCACCCGCGAATGTTCATGCTGCAGAAGATCGTCGAGATCTCCTATTACAACATGGGACGCATTCGACTGCAGTGGTCGCGCATATGGGCCGTGCTAGGAGGCCACTTCGATCAGGTGTGTTGTTGTTGTTGTCGTCACCCTCGTGGCCTGGTGGTAGTGCTTTAGACTCTTGTCTGCGCGTTCGGGGGATCGAGCCCCGCGGAGGGGTGTATATAGGCACTTAATGACTGAGAAAACTCGATGGGCGCCCTACTCGACGGCGTTCTGTACGCTTTTTTGGGTTAGCCGTTGTAGCTATAAACATCGCCTAAAATCACCGTTCGTTTGTTGCAGTTCACATTGATTCAATGTTTGAGTGCAACTACATATGCTGAATTGCTGATTGACCGAGTAACAGAAGCTGCGTGGTTTTGTAACATTTTGAAGGGAATGTTTGACAATGAATGTTTTGAACAGTTACTTTAAACGAGCGTTCTTTTTGTGATACAATTGTTGCAATTCACAGGCGGGTTGCAACTCCAACGAAGAGGTCGCATTCTTCGCGGTCGACTCGTTGCGTCAGTTGTCGACCAAGTTTCTGGAGCGCGGTGAACTGCCGAACTTTCGCTTCCAGAAGGACTTCCTCAAGCCGTTTGAGTACATCATGAAACGCAATCGGTACGGTTTTGGTCAGCGGCATTGTCGTTGTTCTTACAGTGAGAAGCAGTCAGCGCATTCGAGTGTAGCAACATTGCACTCTGGAATCGATCGATAAACGCACAGTGATTGATACGCCCGTGTTAGTTCTGAAACCAGCAAATCAGATTTTTTTGTGGCAAAAAAGTGTCTTCCGTCCCGTGTGGCATTTGGAATACCCGCCATGCACATCTATGGTTGACAATGTTGACACCAATTAGCTGTATTGTTCTGATTGACCGACACCCCATCAGCACAATTGTCGTTTGCTCTCTCAGCTCGCCGCAAATCCGCGACATGGTCTGCCGTTGCATGCAGCACATGGTGAACAGTCAAACGGCCAAGATCAAGTCTGGCTGGAAGAACGTGTTCAGCGTGTTCACGATCGCTGCAGCACAGCTGGACGATCAAGTGGTCGAGATGGCGTTCACGACCACGTCCGAAATCATAGGTCTGTTGCTGTTGGTTGGCGTTTTGTGGTTTTTTTTGGGTTTGCTTCTCTGACCGGTTTCAGTCAAGTGACCTGCTTTCTGTATCAATCAATGCTGGTTGGAATTTTTTTACTGTTATCTTTTCACTGGTTCTGGTCTGGAACAGGCGCATGGATGAAAAAGCGGGTTTTGACACTGGAATTCAAGTTTAAATTTACTGAAATGAACCGAGTCCCAGCTCCCAGAGATTCGACCGAGTCAGTCAATCGGGCACTTTTGTCAACCACTATGCGGGAATCTACTGCGGGAGTACGGTGCCACGCCTCTCGTGGTGATTCTTTCAAAACTGTTCATCATCAATGAATCGTGGTGTTTTTTTTTGTTCCAGCGATGCACATGGACAAGTATTTCACATCGGTGTTGGACTCGTTCCAAGAAGCGATCAAATGTTTGTCAGAGTTCGCGTGCAACATCAATTATCCGGATGTTTCGATGGAGGCGATTCGCTTGATCAGACTCTGTGCACGCTACGTCGCCGATCGACCAAATGTGAGAAGCAGAGAGTTGTTGATTTGTTGCAATTTGAATTTAGCTTCTTGATTGGTGCCGAATTATCATGACCGAATTTTGATGCCCTTGAGTCCTTGCTTCACGGTTCTGTGTAATTTGTTGTTGTTGTTGTGGATTGCTGTGCGGAAAGAAATCGCACCCATTTTTGCATCAGCCAGGCTGCATTGATGTTTCGATTAACTTTAAAAACGCAAAGACTTGCTCAGACGCTGGCTCACTACAGCCGTTGTGTAATCTGTAGTGTGTTGTCGCACAATTTGGTTCACTTTCTGACAATTCCATTCAATTCATTCAATTCAATTCAGTTTTATTCTACCGCTAACAGCGGGCGCAAATATAAAGGACAAGGACAAGAACGGAATGAAGATGAAGAAAATGACAATGAGAAATCTTTTCCGTGTTTTTGTTTCAGCACTTCAGCGAACACCAGTGGGACGACGGCAGTGTGGCCCCGGCCAGCGATCGTGTCTGGTTGCGCGGCTGGTTCCCGATCATGTTCGAACTGTCCTGTATCATCAGTCGATGCAAATTGGACGTTCGCACGAGGTACACGGGTTGTCGTATCGAATGGAACAAACTTGCAGCGCCACTCATAAAGCAGTATTTAGTGACGCGTAGCTGTGTTCTAACACAGCTACGCGTCACTAAATATTGTTTCATGAATGTCGCTTTCGGCATTTGACATATTCAAAAACTCGACACTGGATTTTTGGCACTGTTACCTAACGCATCAAGCACGCAACATGTAACGCAACATTTTTAAATAACTCAAATCTGACCAAGCTGCGCTGTGTTGATGATGTTGATTCAAGCGCAATTAGCACACACACACACACACGAGCCAGTCGCATTGCATTTCAAATTTAGGACGTTGTTGGAGATGTGGAATAATTGTGGAGTGTCGAAACAATTCGCGTTCATTGATTTTTTCCTTGCAGAAGTCTAACGGTGCTGTTTGAAATTATGAAAACCTACGGCGACCAATTCAAGCCGGCTTGGTGGCGTGACCTGTTTCAAGTGGCCTTTCGCATCTTCGACATCATGAAGCTGCCCGAACAACAAACTGAGGTTACGAATTGTGACAAACATTTTTCTGACAAACATTTTTCTAAAGATTGTTTTCCAGTTTGAAGATGTTTTCTAACGGGCATTTAGGAGAGTGACCAGTTGGCTAAGCTTGAGAATAAAGCAGAGCTGACGCAAAGTTGGCAGCAGGTATAAATCACCACGGCCTCGTTGGACACACTCTTCATCTTTTTTTCTGCAACTGCAAAATCGGTGCAACTGCTGTTCCAAAATCTTTTTTCTGTTTTCCATCACTGCTTGCTGTTTTTTTGTTGCCCCGAAGATTCTTCCAACGCACCGTTTATTATTTGCAAAACCCACGGCCACAATCAGAGATCAACAATAAGTGGACTTTCGAAAGTCGCGCCCGACTGCGTTCCGATTACAACCAATCAGCTAATAGCGTTAAAAGTGTCCGAATGTGAAAGAAATGTCCTTTTTTCTTGTAGAAAGCGGAATGGATGATGACGACGTGCAATCACGCGCTTTATGCAATCGTTGACGTGTTCACGCAGTACTACGACGCACTCTGTGAACTCGTGCTGCCGGATCTGTACGCGCAATTGTACTGGTGTGTGCAGCAGGGTGAGTCTGCTCTGCTGACACTTGCAATGTGCAAAACTCAAAAGCACTGCACCTAAGTGACCCGGCACTATTCAAGCGACTCGGATCACTTTGCCAATTTCTGAATTCCTGCGTCATGCCTGTGCCTGTTTACTTATCTGTATGCGCATTGACGCCTCGGGACCAAACTAAAAGATAATACCTAGATAATGCAAGTTGCTATTTGCGCATTTATTCGCTGTTTTTTTCTTGGTTACGCCTCTAGAAAACGAACAACTCGCGCGATCGGCGATCAATTGCCTCGAGAATTTCGTCGCCAGCAACGGAACGAAATTCGACGAATGCGTCTGGCAGCTGACGGTCGACTTGCTCTTGAACGTCTTCAACTGTACCGTGCCGCACAAGTTCGTTCGTGCGCTCGCTGCTTTGATAGTCACGTTACGCTTCTTTCTGTAGCTTCAAACTGGCTCCGTGTTCTGCTAAGTGTTGGCTGAGTTTGGTGAGTCGTTGCGCTTGCACCGAATGTAAATCATCCAGAATGAGAACCGGCAGTTGTTTGGAAGGGCTGGACAATATTCAACCAGTTTTGATCAGCGGTCTTTTCCAATTTTTCCGTGCCTGTGACAATTCAACCAATCTGTGACATCAAAATCGACTGGCACATTATGTCCGCAAATCAGTTCACCCACTTTACGCAATTCAGTCTGCTGACGTGGGAGCCGGAGGCGCCGATGTCGTCGCCGCACCTGAATCGTGTCGTCTCGAACGTGCACTCGTCGCAGCAGTCCGCAGCGCCCGTCGGTTTGTCCGTCGGTGCGTTGTCGGTGGACGACGACACGGACATCACACAGATGACTGATGTCGCACCAACCGGCACATCGGCGGCGCACGCGAAACACGATGATGCCGCTGATGATGCGCAGTTGATTGTGGCGAACGGGCCGGCCTCGTCGCCGCAAGCAGCGCATCCGGCGCACGTGCGTCACGTGCCGATGCCGCCGGCCAGATCGATGCACGGTGCGTTTGGGCATGGTGATGTAGATGGTGATGTGGGTTATGTTGATGGTGATGTGGATGTTGATGGTGATGTTGATGGTGATGGTGATGTTGATGGTGATGTGGATGTTGATGGTGATGGTGATGTAGATGGTGATGGTGATGTTGATGGTGATGTGGATGTTGATGGTGATGTTGATGGTGATGTGGATGTTGATGGTGATGGTGATGTGGATGTTGATGGTGATGTGGATGGTGATGGTGATGTGGATGGTGATGGTGATGTGGGTTATGTTGATGGTGATGGTGATGTGGATGTTGATGGTGATGTGGATGTTGATGGTGATGTGGATGTTGATGGTGATGGTGATGTGGATGTTGATGGTGATGTGGATGTTGATGGTGATGTGGATGTTGATGGTGATGTGGATGTTGAGAGTGGAAGAAAAACTGAACAAGTATGCATGAAGGCAATGAGGAGCAGTCAGCTGATTCGATGTGTGTTGTTTTGTGTTCAGACAACCACTGAGAGTGCACTGGAAGTTTTCGGTCACACGAAATCATGTACGTGCATGCAGCCTGTAGAACAATCTTAATCAGCATTCAGAATGGTGAAGAAGTCCACTTCTCTTCTATCCAATTGTTGGGAACGTAAAATATGCCAAGCGTGCAGTACTACAACCCGTTGTCGACAGCAACGCGCTAGGTCATGTGGCTGTGTGGTCCTCCGGTGACAAGATTGAGCCACCTGTACCCAATCGAAAGCGGCATTCATGAAGCAATATTTAGTGACGCGTAGCTCTGTTCACACATAGCTACGCGGTCAACAACTCTTGCTTCATGAACGCCACCTTGACGTTGTGTCGTTCTGTTCGCAGGCTCGGCGGCGTCGGACGCCGTGTTCAGCGGTCTGTTGGTGCGCTGTGTGGTTCAGCTTGAGCTGGTCGAGTGCGTTCATGCGATCGTGTTCGGACCGGGCTCCTGGCGCAAGGACGAACGCCACGCGCTGACGACGACGACGACCGCGAGTCCGACGGAGCCGTTCACGCACGACTGGGCGAGCTCGTCTGCGAGTAGATCGATGAACTCGGGACAAACGGCGCAGCAGCCACCGATGCCCTCGACGCAGGGGCCGTTGGACGAACAGGTCGGCTGTGCGATTCATCGTGTTCAGTTGAGGTTGTGTGAAACACGTAAAGTGCCAAGTTATATGCACACATGACGTTTTAGGGGGCTGCAAGCAGAGACGCCTATGACAGTGTTGACACGGTTTTTCACGTGATCAACACATGAAGTTCGCTGTTTGCGGTTTCGCCAGGTAGACGCACACACCGCGGTGTCTCCTGGCTCGTCAGTGCGACAGACACAAGGCAGACAAAACTGCCGAACGTGTTTTTACCACGGACAGATCTTATAGTCCGGGTAAAACGTCGCTTTAAATAAAATCGACAATCAAAATTTCGCAATCACCGCACGCGTGCAACCAGGCGCGTTTCCAGGCGATGTACGCCCGTCTCAGCTCGTCGCAGTTGTTCGCACTGGTCGACTGCCTGCTGGAGTCGCACAAGTTCGCGAAGCAATTCAACGCCAACCACCAGCAGCGAACGTTGCTCTGGAAGGCCGGATTCAAGGGACGCACGAAGCCGAACCTCGTCCGCCAGGAGGTGAAGAGTCTGCGGGCGGCGTTGAAGATCCTCTTTCGAATGTACAGCGATGCGGAGCGCCCGCGCAATGACGCGCTGCAGGTGCAGAATCGATTGATCAGGTGCGAGCGGGGGAATGTGGTCGGTCAAGGAATGCATTTCATTGGTGGGCTGCAGGTGCAGAATCGATTGATCAGGCCAGGTAGTGGAAGTGGTGGAATAGTGTCGGTCAAAGAATGCGTTTCATTGATGGGCTGCGCAAGCACAAAGTGTGATCACTGGTTGACTTGGTGGTATTCATGTGTAACAAAAAGTTGTGTGTATTCAATCGTTTGACAGGAACACATTTTAAAAATTTCGTCAAGTCAACAATTGATTCTCTGATGCTTCAGCTGTGGGCAACTAAGGGGTTATTTCTGCTGATTTCCTGTGCCAAAGAACATTTTTTTTGCGTATGAGTGATGGGCAGGATGGGCTACAAGAAAAGTGATCACTGATTGTTAGAATTCATCAGAGCATGATAGTGGTAAACTGTCTCGGCTAAACGTTTTATGTTTTCTCCCATTTGCCAATCACCACTGCATTCTGTCATGTTTTCAGTGTGTGCCGTGAGGCGTTGAATTACTACGTGGAACTGCAGTCGGAGCAACACCGAGAAGCGTGGATCTACGTGATCTTCCTGATTCTGGAGCAGACCGAATGCACCAATGATGAGCAGGTTTGACGAATTCTACTGCCACTGCAAGCAGCCGTGTTTTTTGAATGCAAATAGTGTACAGCCGGTTGATTGGGCTGGCTGATGCCGTTTTTTAGTTTTTTTTTGCGCTGATTGGTTGCACATTTTGAATTGCCACATAAACGCTGAAAGTGGTTTCCTTTCCACGTCGGCACACGCAGCAGTGAGTCGCGGAACCTGGAATTTGATAATAGTTACAAAAGGATTTTCAAATGTTCAGTTCGCGGTGCTCGGCTCGGCCTTCTCGGATTTGCTCGTCGAAATCGTGGATCTGAACGTTCGCCAAGAAATTCGCACCACTTTGAAGCGTTTCATACAGCGGTGTTTGAAGAAAAAATGAATCATCATTCAGAAATGGTCACTGCAAACTTCGGAAGTGATTTCTCATTTGTACTTTTGTGTTGGTCTTTACTGGTTTTACAGGGACTGACGACTAGAATGGGCTTTTTTAAGTCCTTTATGTGATAGGTAGGTTGTTGTGGGATTCATGTGCAAGATTGTTGCTGTTGCGTGTTCAATTTTTGCAGTCTCCAAGTTTTGTTGTTATTCCTGTTTTCGTGTGTGTTTTCCAGTGCTGTTTGTGATGAATGACCGAAAAATTGTTTCTTATCTTGACATTTTCTGTGGTTGATTTTACTGTTGACGTACTGTTGTGCTGCTTGATTGGTTTTGATCGATTTGTTTTGTTTTGCTATTGTATTGTTCATTTAATTTATGTATTTTTAATTTTTTAACTTTTGATTAACGGTTGTGGGGTTCGGATTGGATCTGGTCTTGGAATATGAGAATACTGCAACTTTACTTTGTATAATTGGTCAACTATATACCAGAAGTTCTATGATTTCCCAGTTTTTCTGCTTGTGATTCCTTTGTCATTCAAACTCAAAAAACTTTTTATTTGAAAGAGGGTCATTGCTGGAGTCAATCTGTTTCGTTTGATCCTGTCCCACGGATGCTGTGTGATAAATTATTCGCTTGTTCCACACACTTCTTAACTTCTGAAACGTTCATTGATGCACGATAATCGTCGAATAAAAAGTCATGCAATCGAGAAACCGTGGTTTGCCAAATTGTGGATTTTTGGTTCAAAAGTTGCTGTTGCATCAAACACATTGTGCGTTTCGCGCTTGTTCGGTTGAATGTTCGGTTTGGTTTTGAATTTTTTTTTCTGGTGTGTTCAAAAAGTTCCAGATTTTTATTTTCACAATTATTTTTTGAGTTTCACTTACTACGGGTTAAAAAATCTTCCACCGTTAACAGGTCACGCTTTGTGATTTTCAACAGAAATGCGCGAAATGGCTTCACCATCGCCGGTATCTTCACCAATGGCTTCTTCTGTACATTCACTGGAGAACCTTAATGAAATCGAAGATTCAAAGCAACCTTCGAAGAATCATGCGGCATCCCGTTCAACGCCCGCAAAGAAACCCCGCTCTAAGGTTTGATAGCGTCCAGGGGCTCTCACGACAGCAATTCTGTTTCAAGGCCTGTGCTGCTTGGTTTTTGTGACGGACGGACAGGGAGAGTCAGCCAGCTGCGGCTTTGCGCACAATTTGAAACTGCAGCCAGCAAAACCGATCCGTGTTTTGCCATCGCTGGTTTGTCAGTAGTCTCTGTTCTGTTCGCAACTGACCGTGTTTCAAGGAGCGTGTCTGCTGATTTTGTGCGGGCCAGGCAGAGAAGGCTCGTTCATACAACCAGGAAAGAGAGTGAGCGAAGCGCTATACGCTGCACACCCAAGCCAAGGCCAGTCAGTGTATGGCAGTGTCTGCTCAGTTCGCAGTAAGGTTGAGACTGCTTGTATAGGCAACGCGTTTCTGTTTACTGCTGTCTGAGCGCACGGCTGCGATCTAAACCGCAATGTTTCACGTTGCGTTTGGCTTGGGTTTTTTTTGTCGGACACTAAGTGTGTACTGCCTTTGATTGAACGGACACACATTGGTGGTTTCAATAAATACAAACTGCGTTACATTGATGCCCGATTTTAACGTGGTTTTGCACAATTTGGTTGATTTGTACAGTGATTATTGTGCTTTTGAAACCAATTTTGTCGACAGTAGTATTATTGTTCAAATGTAAAAACGGTAAACTTGAACGTTTGGTTGCATTTTTGTTGGTCATCTGCAGCTCGCAATGGACGATCAGATGGCAACGACAAGCACTTTAAAGCTCGGCGACAAACCGCCGCGCATTTCACCGGATCAAATGGACAAAATACTTGCCGTGCGTCTTATTTTGTCGATTGTTTTTTTTTAAAGCGCCCATTCAAGCGCTTTTTGTCAACATCCGAAATATCTCTTTTTTATGCCATCGCAGAACCTGAAGAAAATGATGGCGAAGTTTGGTGCGCACCGCAGACGAGTTGGTGTGCTACGGTTCACCCAGTGGGATCAGGTGCTGGAGGGCGTCGACGTTGATGGTGAATCGGTCGAGGCTGAGTTAGTGGTTGAGATAATTGATTTTTTTTGGAAGTCAAATGTCATGAGATGTCAAATGTTAAAAGATGCCAAAATCATCAGTGAAAATGGAAGAAAGGTTGTTTCATCAGTGGGGCTTCCAGATCACGTGACATTGCTGTTGTTGACTTTACTGCAGCAGTTGAGTGTACCCATCAACCTAAGGTGTTCGTCTGAAAACGCTGCACTCAGTGTGAAACGCAGTGACATTGCACAGTGACAAGCAAAACACTCGTGCACTTCAACACGCATTGCTGGAATGTCGTCTCTGTGCCTGTGTGTTTGTCTTTGACTGCGCAAACTAACTAACTATATTTCAACAAGTTGCACTGGCTTTTCAGACCAAGCTGGTCGGGGCAATCAATCGGTCTTCAGACCATAGTCGAACTCTAAATTATAGGGAATCAGCTGATTGGTTGCTGATCACGTGCTGATGAGGGGTTGGGTTTTTTTTTTTTGGTTTTTGGGGTTGAACCTTTTTTTTGGCCCACCCTGTATAAGTTCTGCACAGAAATTGCTCTGGAAGCGCGGAATCGGTTTCGCACAGAAAGTATGCGTGCACGTGATCAGCAACCAATCGGCCGATTCCCTATAATTTATAGAGTTCGACTGTGCACGTTTTGTTTGCTTTTTTTCAAACTCTCCATTTCTCGCCACAATTCCGTCGTTTTCTCGGCTGCAGTGAAGTGCGCGACGCCATCCGCTACTATCTCGGTCACGCGATGCGCGTCAAGCAGATGACGCTGAGCGCGGCGGCCGACCTGATCGAGGACATGCTGCGCGACGGCGAGCGCCGCCTGCACCTCTACCGCGACTATCCGACCGAGCCGCACATCTCGCCATACGCGTGGTTTGTCAAGGAGCAACTGTCGGACAACGTCAACGAGGTCTCCACCGCTGGCATGAAGGTGTCGTGGTGGGCTGGCATTGGGGAGCGGCTTTGGAGGAGCTTGCTCGAAAAGCGGTTGGGTGGCTTCGAAGGATCTTACACGAAAACTATTTGAAATGTTTCTATTTAAAAACGGCAAGAGCGGTTTAGGGGGGTGCACTGATGAGAAAACCTGCACGTTGAGTGTCTGCACCTTCGAGACACTCATGCATCACTATTGTTTTATTTTGGTTGTATTATTGCTGATTGCCACCACTGCAGCCAAACGGTTGCCGCCAATTTTGCGTCAGCCTGGTTTAGCTGTTCGTTTTGACCGCCTTCTGCCTGCTGAATCCGTGCACTGCAGCGCCCAATCAATAAATAATTGGAGTCGTTTCATGAGGCCAACAAAAACAACACTTCCTCTGTTTTCAGTCCATTGCGGCTCGCTGGAAAGAGCTGTCGGACGTGGAGAAACAGAAATACATGAAAAAGGCGGCGAAAAATACGAAGAAGATTGACAAGAAACGCGAGATATTCTTTCAAGCCCATCCGGACTTGCTGAAATACTCGGCGAATGAACGCCGCAAGGAGAGGGACGCTAACAAGAAGAGAGAGAAGCGCGACAAGAAAATGGACAAGACTGGATTCGATTTCTTCATGCCCACCAAATATGACAAGTACGGATTGGTTACTATTGTGGTCTTGTTCTCCAGTTCTGCGACTCAATGCACGCGTTGGTTGCAAATCAGTTGTATGCTCGACGCGGCAATTCAAAATTGCCGACGTGAATCTGGTCGCTGAGACGCGATAGGGAATTTTGAAGAATTACCCTATGACGCATGGACTCGCACAGTTTGAAAGAAACCTATTACTCACCTCCATAGTTTCGGATGTACCAGCACACCAATTCCGATCCGGATTATTTGTCTCAAACGCTGCATTGTCGCAGGTACGCCGAGAAATACGGCGACGATGAGCTGCTGGCGAAGCTGCAAAAGAGCTACGCAAAGTTGAGCGACGAAAAGCGCGAGAAGTTCGAGGCGCAGGCGCGGGACTACAACGCGATGCTGCAAACGCACAAGACGAAAACGGCCGTCAAACGCACCGCGAAGCAGGAAAATGGGGAGCTGTCCGCGAAAAAGGCACGTCTCTCTTCTCATTCTGGTAATAGCTGTGTGGTAAACAGCATTCATGCATGACGCGGGAATTCAAAATTGGCAAAGTCATCCGAGTCCCCCTAAATAGGACCGAGTCACTTGGACGATTTTGAATTTGCCACGTAAAGATTGAAACCGGGTGACCTTTCTAGGTTTGCAGTCGCAGAACCAAAAAACGTTGACAATAGATGCAAAGTTTGAACTTTTAAACAAAAAAAATTTTCAGGTTCAAAAATTGAAAACACCCAAAACTGAAAAGTCAATCAGAGACAACGATGGCGACGACGCGCAAATCAGTTTCTTTGACAAATTGAAAACGCTCTAAAAATGAACAATTATGTGAAAATGTTGTGGGTTTCCTTGTTTCCGTCCAGAAACGGCAGGGCATTATTATCTGTTTCTTGCTTTGTTATGTGTGATTTCGTTGGT
Organism: Theristus sp. LFF4_11; assembly: GCA_030248135.1. Taxonomy (NCBI): domain Eukaryota; kingdom Metazoa; phylum Nematoda; class Chromadorea; order Monhysterida; family Xyalidae; genus Theristus; species Theristus sp. LFF4_11. The sequence goes on from JASANC010004936.1 coordinate 31,997, forward strand.
TACATTTCTGGTTTTTGTTTTTCTGTCGTGTGACTTTTGATTTCCTAAAGTTCATTTGGCAAACAACAGGGGCGGTATATTTTGTTGGAGTGTAATGTATTTATTTGTTAAGTGTTTTTTTTGTGTTTCGTTTTCAGTTGTCTGTTTCAACTGTTGTTATCAAGCAAAAGAGCGTCAAATTTTTTATGTCTACAGTATTTGTATGTCATTCAAAAAATTTTAGTATTGCCTTTTAACAGTGCATCCCCAAACACAACTCTTCTCTGTACGTGGCTGTGTTTGTGTTTGCATTGGCTGCACCAATTTGGCGGAACCTTGCTGGCTTTCAGCCAATCTGTTTGAATTTGTCAAACAACCGCATGGATTGTTCAGGTCTAGATCTGGATATATCTGGTTATGATTGCAAACAAAGTTTTTTTCTGGTCGAGTTGTTTCAGTACACTTTTTTTGAAACACAACATTGGCGTTTTTCGTTGATGTCTCACTGTCAGTTTTCTATTATTTTTGTGCCTTTTAGTCGATTCTTTTGGTGTTATGTTTGATGAATAAAAAAAGTGCATCAATGACAGTGGAAATGTGTGTTTTGCTGAAATTTTATGACTGTTGAATTTCACAACAAAATTGCCAGTTTTTCACGCGCAAGCTGTTTCTTCACAGTTTTCTTTCCGCCTTGTCCGGGTTCCGGTTTTCAGATTTAAGCAACGATGGATACATATCCTGATTTTTTTCAAAACTTGGTATTTTATTTTTCGTTTGGTTTTTTCTTTTTGTTGGTGTGCGGTGCAGTGCTAATTATTTCAGTCAACTGAATTTTTATTTCAACCGTCTTAACGATGGCACCAACAGAACATTCAATGTTGCCAACCTTACTTTTCCAGCATATTATTAGTTTCGCAGTTTTGTGACTTTTTATTAATGCTGCCGAATGTCCGAGTAAACATGGCAGCTTTTTTCCAGGGTGAAAGGAGCGCGCGAAATTTGAATGAAAGAAAACAGACGTTCAAAAACCCAACTGTCAAATGTGACGTGTTTTTTTTTCAATCTCATTGAATCTTCGTGCTAGTCTGTTCATTCTCTCTGCCTTGCAAGCACGATTGGGAATTAATCTTGGCATTCTTGATAAAGACAACTCCTAGTCTGCGACTGATCCCGCCTTGATGGAGAATACAAGGACTGCCGTATTTATTCGGCCATCTTAGTGACGTCATGCCGATTCTACGCAATCCAGACTTAACTGCAGCGTGTCTGTGCTGCGATGAACGGTAAGGCACGACAATGCAGGACTCCAACGGCCAATTGCAGCAGTCGCTGCACTGAACTCAGGCCTCAGGATTGAGTTTTTGATCGCTGCTTTTTTTCGGTCACACGTTTTTTCCACCTACCGTGAAAACCTGTCATATGAAGCGAGTCCATTCTGGCAATAGATTGAAACGAAACCAAACTTTTACATAGAAAAATACAAATACAACGAAAATTTTAATTCCAGCATAACATTTTTGGTTTCCGCAGTATTTTTCATGTCAATCAATCAAATGATTTTATTTTTTATTGATGCTATGTTTGAAATCACCGTCTTTTTAGCAGTGCATTCAAACAACTCTTCTCTGCGTACATGTTTGCATGTTTGCATCGGCTGTTGCACCGATTTGGCTGAACTTTGCAGGCAGCCAATTTGAAGTTGTGTTTGACTGCATTGATTGTTCAAGTCTGGATCTGGATATATCTGGTTATAATTGCAATGAAAGTTTTTTTCTGGTTGAGTTGTCCTAAAAAGTTCAGTGTTGCTTTGTGGAAATTTTTTTCAAGACAACATCAGCGTTTTCTTTCATTGTGTGTGTCAAGTCAATATGTTAGTTTTCTGTTCTTGTTGTGCCTGGTCTTTGATTCTTTTCGTTTTATATTTGATGAATAAAAATAACAGTGCAACCGCAGCGGATGACAGTGTGGAACTGTGTGTTTTGCTGAATTTTACCACAAAATTGTCAGATTTTCAGGCGCAAGCTGTCTCTTGACAGTTATCTGCATGCATGCTCCGGTTTTCAGGTTTTCTTTTGCTTGCACAATTTTGGTCTTCCGTTTCTTGAAAAGGCGTCGACATGGAGGCGTTAGCGGCAGAGATTCAAGCAACGATGGCTGCCTATCCTGATTTTCCGAAACCTGGCATTGTTTTTCGGTTGGTTTTTTCTTTTTGTTAGTGTGCGGTGCAGTGCTATTTTTTGTTAATGTTGAATTTTTTACTCGAATTCGTGTTTTTTTAGTTTTACAGTGTTGTGACTTATTCATGCTGTCTTAGTGACGTCATGCCGATTCTACGCAATCCAGACTTGCTGCAGCGTATCTATGCTGCGATGACCGACAAGGCACGACAATGCAAGACGCCAATCACAGCAGTGGCTGCACTTGAACTCAGGGGTGAGTTTTTTGATCGCTGCTTTTTCGTAACCGGTTTTTTTTTCCATCACCGTGAAAAACGACAAACATGAAAAAGGGACATTCTGTCGAGAGACTGGAAACGAAACGAGAAACACTCAACAGATTTTCAAACTTGAGGCTACATTTTCGGCGCGGAAATCGCGTCCCGTCTGCGTGTGCCGTTTGTGCCGATCACCAAGGCTGGAAAGACGCGCGGCACCGTCTGGCAGGCTTCTTATCAGAAGGAGTATGGACCGGTGGGTTTTCACAATTTTTTTCTGTTTGAATTTTCAAACCTATTTTGGAATTTTGATTCTGAATTTCCAGATTTTCTGAGACTTGCGTTTTTGCCAGGATACAATCGAGTGCTCGCGCAACGGTTTACCGGATCAAGCGAATGTTTTGTTGGTTGACGACCTTTTAGCAACTGGCGGTTGGTGGTGGCTGGCGGGCAGGAGTAGTCATGAGAGCATTTGTAATTGTCATCTGTGCGTCTTGATCACGAAACGACAACGTTTCAGTGTGCCAGATTGGCTGTAATTGAACCGATGAGTGTTTTGCTGATTGATGAACGAACTTGGTTCGGTTTCATGGCCCTCCTCGATGCACAATTTCGCAGGCACACTGGCAGCTGCAGTGAAGTTGATCGAAAAGGCCGGTTGTTCTATCGGTTTGATCGTGTGTCTCGTGGAATTGTCGCAGTTGAAAGGACGCGCCAATCTGCCAGCGCACGTTCCCGTCGTCTGTATCGTCAGCGAATAGATTGTAAAAGCAACATTCCATGTTTTTTCCCCGGTGATATCGCATTTGGTGATGTTTTATGAATGTTTTTCAACTGTTGGTTTGCTTCACCTTGTTCGTTGATTTGTTGAATATTGCTGCTGTTCACTTCCACCTGCGCCAGGCTGCATGTGAGCGATAGTTTTCGAGTGCCTCCAGAACGCGCAGGCTCATTTTGGCGCTGGTCCACCACAGCAGTCCACCTTGTTGGTAATTATTGTACGGTTTTTAAACAATCAACCATTCACAATAAACTTGTTCAATTAGTAATTGCGATTGGCGTTGTCTTTTGTTGAATCTTAGTGGCTGTTTGCTCAGCGTGTGTGCTCACTTTTTTTGTGAGTTTTACCTGATGATTTTTCTCAGTCGATTGTTGATATGCTGAACTGACCACCTCATAAAAGTTTCCAGTCCCAACTTGCAATGTTAATCAAGGAACTGCTTGAGATAGTTGAGGACGATACTGTACCTGGCGAAAAGTTCTGGTTTGTTTTTTTTGGGGGGGGGGGGCTGGGGTTGGGTAGGGATTAGGCAGCAGAACACGTTGGAAATGTAAAGCTCTCTGATTGGTTGCTTTTGAATTAATCCCAGCAGTGGTGGCTTAGTCTCAGATTTGTACTCAGCTTTCAATGTCAGTTCTGCAGTGATTTGACGAACGTCTTTTCGCGGCCGGAGATTTTCGGCGATCTGGTCAGACGAGCCGTAAGAGAACGATACGGCGACGTTGAGCCGAAAGTGGACGCCGTCGCCGCCATGGAGTCGGGTGGTTCGTGGCTTCTGTCCCACTTCCTCAGCACATTGCACTCTTGACAGCCGGTACAATCCACATCAACTACATCAAACCGCCTGTTTGCATTTCGGCTTTACCAACAACACCAGATTTGCAGAAGAGGACAGCTGGGGGAGGGATATCTCTAACTTTGTTTTCAGGAGTGCTCATTGGCACACAGATTGCGCTCGAGTTGGCCGTGCCGTTGGTGATCGTTCGAAAGCGAAACAAATTACCGGGCGACACAGTGGGCATTGAATACAAATGCAACAGTGGGGACACTGGCAGGCTCGCGATACAGCGGGGAGCGCTGAGGGAAAGCAGCCGAGTGCTGCTGGTCGATGATGTGATCGCAGATGCTCGTTAGTGCTTGTGGTTGATGTTTTTAGCTGCTTGTTGTTGTTCTGTGCCGCCGCTGCTGGAAACGTATCGCACCAATTTAGCGTCAGCCACGCTGCACATGAGCGATATTTTTTTTACCAGCCTCTAGAATGCAAAGGCTGGCTTTTTGGACGGTGTTTTTTCATACTGACGGCGCTTCACTTGGTCATTCATTAATGCTGAAGCGAGTCAGCGACTCCCTGTGTCTAGTAACAGGAATATGCGGTGACGGTGATTATTTTTTTGCTCTATGAACGCGAGAAGTGAGGCGCCGTCGTGTGCCATGCAGAAAGTTGCTTTATGGCCTATGAATCAGCGGAAGTTAAAGACAAGTAAAAGAAGCCAGGGAATATTTGTGCAAGTTCTTCCATTTGGTCGAACGCAAAAACTTGACACTCTTGAGGTCATGGCGGTTTTCTGTTGCAGAAACAATCGTGAACACCATTGAACTGCTATCAGCAAACAACGTCGCGCGCTGTGACGTGTTCGGTTTGGTTGAGTTGTCTGAATTGAATGGACGATCGGCGATACCGGCGGGCGTGGATCTGCAGACGCTGTGCACCGTTTAGTTTTTCACAACAGTGCGCCTTGTTGCGTTCCGGTTTAACAAGCTTCGAAATGAGTTTTGGAACGCTGATATTTTCTGGATTGTTTTGACTTTGAGATTTTTACCAGATCAACACATCGGCTTTTGTCTAATACACTGGCAGGCTGCAGTTTGAGTGGATTTTCTGTGGTGGAAGTTTTTGTTGTTGATATTTGAATGAGAATTTTGGTTGTGCACGATTTCATTGTCATTGTGTCACAATTTGTTGTTGATGATTCCCACGATTTTGTTTGTCATCTCAGTTGATACTGATACTGACAGAGAGGTGATTTGCTTTTCTTTCTGTTTTCGTTCACTGTTACGGCATATGTCATATCGTTTTTGTGGACTACATCGTTTCTATAACAACTATGGAAGTCACCAAATAAGAAAAGAAAAGAAAATCGCAAAAGCATGCACTAAAAGAACAACGGTTTTTATTCGGCGTCCAGAAACACGTCCTTCGTTTGAATCTCTTTTGGTCGGCACGGGTCAATCAGATAATCGTACATCGGGTGCGCGAACTGGCTCGATAATGGGCGACTTGGGTAGAGTTCACTTTGGCCGAACTCACTGCCGTCTGTCACGACGTAGATCGGCTCCTCTGATTGACCTCGTGGCGAGATTTGGTACGTGCCGTTCGCTTGTACCGCTGAAGTGAGTGGATGATTTGAGAGTTTTGCTTGCTGTCGCTGAGAAAACATTTTGCATCACAGTGTGCGTGCGTTAAGGCGCATTCATGAAGCAGTATTTAGTGACGCGCAGCTGTGCTAAACATAGCTACGCGGTCACGAAATACTGCTTCATGAATGCCTCTGCAAGAAAAGTCGGTCTGGGAAGACAGTTCAACAGGTTATAACATTTGTGATGTTGCACAAACATGCGCACCTATACGGTATCACAGAAGCGCGCGTGTTCATTTGTTATGATGCAACATTACTCCGTTATCAACAGAGTGTGCACTGTGCTGAAAAATTGCGCTAAAATTCGATGCTTTATGGTAGCCGAATAAAGTTGCGACTCCACTGACGCGATTGCCAACGGTATTTCTTAGGTAGCGTCTGTAAAATACTGTCTGATTTTAGAAACGTGTAACTGACTGGGATTCTCGCAACGTCTGCAACAATGCGCGCAACTTACAAGCGGGACGTGACGTGTGTTTCTCCGAGCGTCCGCATAGCGCCTGACAGCAGATCAACAGCGCGCAGCACACCAGCAACGCGCAGAGTGCCACGGCCGAGCCGAGACCGATCCACATCTGAAGCAAACGGCGCTGTGGGGAATTGTTGACATTCGTGAAACTGCGGTTGAGGCTAAACGGAACTCCCAAAGCGCTAGCACAAAAAAGCCAAAAATAACCAACGGATAACATTTTTTATTAGTTTCAGTGAAAACTGTTGTATTACGGTGTGGGTGCTTTTCACAAAAAACGAGCCCAGTTATTTCAAAATTCAAATTTCGTCAGCACACATGAATAGAAACGGACCAGCGCGATCTTGAAGTCGCGGTCATGGTTGAGGTGGTCGAAGACGGCGGACACGGTGTGCAGCATGCCCTCGTTCAGGTTGTCGTCAGTGAGCACGGTTGCCTCGGCGACGATTCTGTCCAGCTGCTGGTCGCTCATCTCCTTGGCGAGCGTCACCGGCCGATGCACGTACACGCCGACCAGCTCGTTGTCGGACACGTTTCGCTTGACGCCGAACAGAAACACGAACACGTTGCGACAGAGTGACGCGTTCACGGCAACGTTCGCGACGATCGCCTCCGTGGCCGTGGTGGCGTCGTCGAGCGCTGCAAATGTTGACGGCAAGTCTGGGATCAGGGTCTTGGTTGACCTGTTTGTGATACCGGTGTCACAATCAAATGTTACACACAGCTCTGGGCTAGTTTTATAATTCCTCCAATAAATGCTTAGCAGCTCAATAGTGATACACCACCGAGTGCCAATTTCGGTTTTTTCGGTTTCCTCACGTCACGTTGTAGAGCAGAGCACACATTGGTCAATCTGCTGCATGAAAAAACTTGTGCGATGTTTCGTGCATTCATTTAGGTCTCAGTGGTGTCGCACTGTTGGACCACTAAGCTTTGAAAAAACCGCTCCCCTAAAGTCACAATTCAAACGCAAACACCGCACACTAACAATCGGCGACCACCATGACGGCGACGAAGTTGCACAATGCAACTGTAGTCGATCGCGATAGCAGAGCTGTTCATCGTTGCACGGACACTCCAGCAATGACTGGTACTCGATCAGTTTACGTTGCACTTTCTTTGCGTTCGCGCGCGTCAGTCTTCCATTCGGGTCGCACAGCCATTTGCCCATCGTCGGAAACGGACCGTTCGCTTGGCATTGTATGTACGTGTCCAAAACCGGTGTGTTGGACGTCGTTTGACCGGGACAGATAGAGGCAAATGCACAGAGAATGAGAGTGAGTGGCAAGTGAAATCGCATTGTGATTTGTGAAAATACGTTTCGTTTGGTCGAATTTGACACGAAACTGCTTATTAGTCTCAGGTGATAATTGCGGAATACTGGCGTTTTCTTTCGACGCGCTTCATTGGGTATCGTGTTTATCGATCGCAAAACAGCAAATGGCAACGATACGTGTTTGTTGGTGAAAACACCCCCAACAAACACATTACGGCAAACTGGACCTGCTGAAAAGCAGCCGAAACACAGAGAATGATATTTTCAAATAAAATAATATTTCGCTACATGTGAACACGTCTGTCAAACATTCACACAGTTGAAGCTTGCACGCGCGCGGTCGTGAAAAAATTTGAAAATGCGATTATTTTTGACGTGAAAACCGGGTGGTGCATGTGACAATAAATGAACGGAGCAGCACTGTTTTTTTACACAATTCATAAAACCCATACACGTGGACAGGCCAGCCTCGCAAGCAAATCATGCAGAATCATCTCCACCATGTGCAACGATAGCCAGCCGACCAGACCCGTTGCAACAAACATACATACACTGACCAGCTGTTATGCGTGCTTCGTAGTTTTTGCAGTTCATATTTATAGAACGTTGTAAACAAACAGGTTTTTTTTACACGGTTTACAAATTGGTTATGCTTTTTTCGCGGGATCATTGCTGTTCTGAAAAAATGTCGACTCTTTCTCAATGAAAACTCGTCATCGCAAATCAATGTCAAACCGTTATTGAATTCGGTGTTTTTAAGCTGATTAGGTCCAAGATATAGTGTACGTAGCATGCAAACAAAACTTGCAATCTATCATTATGTACAGTAGAACAGCTAGCGCAGTTTTCGACAAGGACAACAATAAACAACAATGAAATTTCGTTCGAAAAAAATATTTATATGCAGTGCTTATTATTTTTCTCAAAAATCTTGTCTAAACGAGATGCATCGAAAAAAAAACTTTTAACCTTGATTGATCATAAGTCCACATGCCAGGGACGCATACACGTTTTTCGAAATGTCGCACTGGTTTTCAGTAAAAAATGGCGAAACACGAGAAAAAAAACGACTTGACTTCTAATGTAGGTAAGAAATTCACATATTCGTCAATCGGTGTCCACTAACAACATGTAGAGAGCCCAGCCAAAAACAACGCAGAACAAGATTAGTGCAACATAACTATTTCTCTTTTTTTGTACCCTTGATAATGAGAACACAACAAAAAAGCTTACCCGAGACAATACTGAATCAAAAGCTTCAGGGGTGAGTATAAACTTGTTGTTATTTGACAACGTCGACGAGAGAATTATTTAGACTGCGCTTCGTTCTTCGAGAAGAACGAAAAACACGCATTTAGCAAAGCGAGGCATGAAATCTACACATGGAGACACACGCGCGCACGCAAAATCATTTCAACGCAAAACAAACGAAAATAACAAAATAATCATGAAAGAACCGAAATTTGAAAGAAAAGTGAACGGTGCTATAAAGCGGATTGTTCATCCATGGAGTCTGGATCGCTCACAGGCACGCCGGCCTTCTTGCGCGCCGCTTTCGACAAACTTGACACTTGCTTCAATAAGCTTCGGTTTTTCGTCCTGAAAACGTGAATGTGAACGAATGTCGCTCGGGAATTCCATTGTAATCCAATCCATTTGACATTGATCCGGCAACCTTCAGTTGTCTCTCCTGCACGCTGAATTGTTGTTGGAGCTTCTGCGGGTTACTGCGGTGCTCCTTCTCCATCAGATGCAACTGCGCGTTCAATGAGGCAATCTGCAGAAATGAGAAAAGGTGAACGAAGGTGTGTTTTGGACCGCTTCAAGTTCCGTTTTTGCCTTTTCATGGACTGCAGACGTTTTGCCAATGTTTGTTATGTCTTGCCGAAAAACGAAAACAAAACTCGTTGACCATCATAATTTCGAACCGTTTTATCGCGTTTCAATATCGCTCGATCCTTTTCTGCCAGCTGCATTTGCAACTTTGATATTTGGTCTTTCAAGTGCGTCACGGCCAGTATTTGCTCGCCAAACGACTCCACAGAACTGAAAGTTAGCATGTGGAATCTTGGATGAAAAAGCCTGAAAAAGAAATAAAATTTATGAAACAAACGAAGACAAATCGAACTTTGTCTTGTCTTCGCGTAGCTTCTTTGCTTTCGGACTGGTGCTGTTTTTGTGCGTCGCTCTGAAAATGCCAACAATACTGAATTCAAAAGCGCATTTTTGGATTGGACACCAATGCTTGGAACAAACAACGGCAATAACACAATGTTTGTCAACGACTAGGAGACCAACCGTTTATTATTGCTTAGTGATTTTGCAGCGGACTGAACTTTGCACAGACGACAGAATAAATTTTTCTGAAAACAGCGAAAAACAGTTTTCCAGCGCTACTTACTGCAATAAAAAAAACAAAATCCCGATTGCCTTGTGTGGCAGCATTTCAATTGGATGCGGTTGGAAAAATTGAAACGGAAACTAACGAACACTGCTTTTGAATTTCGGATCCTTCGGAAACGCGGATACACGCTTGCAACGAGAGCACACCACCGGGGTGCCGAGTTTGCGCTCGGAATAACTACAGTGAACGCACTTTGAGTCGACGAACGCCGCTTGCAAATGGCAGTACTTGCATTTCTTTGGCTGAAAAGACACAATCCAACCCTGGAACTATTTTTTTCAAAACGTCATACTTAGGTGTCTGTTGAAACAAAAAAATGGAGCTCGACTGTCAGAAGATGACTGTCGACAGCAATAACATTGGATATCACTCCACTATATGTATGTATCATCGCGTCCATGGCGTAGCGGTAGAACTTCGGCCTACAGTTCTGTAGGTACCGGGTTCGAACCTCGCTGTGGACAAGACATACTCGTGGAAAATTAGAGTGACCAACGAACATCTAATGGTCTATTCCCTCCTGAGCCGAGGGTAAAATTGGGCTCGGGGCAGTATTGCCCGTCTCCGCCGGAGTTTGGTACCTTCG